>OMKY01000006.1:0-25388 GCA_900302395.1 Bregmaceros cantori
CCCCAAATATTAATGAAAACAACCGGAGTATTCTTAGCTGAGTCGATGTATACCTATCTTGCCTGTGTAAATGCACTCACTCTGGCTTGCAGAAGTACTTTGCTACCTTAGTCCCACACACCGAAACTGGGGTGAAGATGGAAGCAGCTAATCACTTCCACATTTGATTTTGTGTTACCAAACTTTGATCGTGTAACAACTCGCATACTCTTATTTTAATTAAGAACTGTTTGGAAGGTATTCGTTTGTTCAGAAAGCTGCACACAAGTGAGTCCATGCACGATTGGTATCTATCAAATTTGGCTCAGACCAGGGAAGAACATATAGACCATGTAGAATTTTCTGCATTGTTTCCCTTAATTACAATTCCTCAACAAGCTGTCAAACTGCTACGGATTAAATTCGGTTTAGATGAGCAGTTGCAGCTCATGTTGGAATCGTGTGGTTTATGCAAACAACAGATACTTCGCCAGTGCACCGACTTTTCTTTTTCCTCTTATCACATTTTAATTACTTCATGAATTGACAATTGCCTCTGCAATCTGAATGTACTTAGGCAGGCTGACGAGGAGTTCCACATTCTAGCCAACTCGTGGCGCTACTCTGCTGCTTTCACCAACAAAGTGTTCTTTGCATCCGTTGACTTCGATGAGGGCTCCGATGTCTTCCAGATGGTGAGTGTACAGACAGGGCAAGGGAGGGTGTTAACAATACGATCTGTCATATAGCGCTTATGATATGATACGCCACATCGCAATACCTCATCCGAGGGATATACCTATTTAAGACATTTTTGGGATATTGATGGACTTTGTGATGCTGCTTTTAGGTGTGAATTGCAAGTAGGAAGGCTTTTTTCTTCTTCTTTTTTTTTTTTCCAAGTTATTTTTTTCGGCGTCAGCGCCGTTTTTCCATCTTTATTGGATAGGATTAGTCGGAAACTGGGTTGAAGAGATCGGGGGTAGACATTGCAGACAAGTCGACGAGAGTAGTCGAACTCGCGACACTGCGGACGCTGCGGTAGACGCAGCGCCACTAACATGAATGGGGTCGCGTTAGGTGTGGTGTCCATAACCACTCGGCCAACGCGGACCCCCAAAATAGAGGAAGGCTTATTTTGATATGATCATATTTTGAGCACTTTGACACAAGTTGAATATTCAGTAATCCTTGATGCCATTCTGTTCTTTCAGATCCTTTGTACAATTTGGTACTATTATTCTGAAAAATATTTTTAAAGTTTTTTCCTTTAGAGTACATGTCACCTATGATCACTTCACAGGTGAGTGGACACTTCCCAGACAACTGAACCTTCAGCATTTTCACTGCGTATTGAAATGGTTGACCAGAAATGACTATTGTAGCATTGCACCCTTTTAACAATACCTTGATGAAGAACATATGCATTAGCTACTGGGCTTCACTCCGAGTGTCTGAGTATAATGACCACCTGGGGTTGCTGCAAGATAACTACACGCACAACGCAAGGACTACCTCGTAAAACAATCACGCAATGCAACAATCGCGCAAGGCATCATGGGGGATACACCCCAGTCAATTGCCTACCACTATGTGCAGCCTTAAGTAGTCGGTTCAAACGCTGCGTTTCCAAATTTGAAGATGGCCGTTCCACTCCTGTTTTATCTATACACAACCGAAGAAAGAAGCTGTTCAAAGCAGCACTTTTTATCCAGGTACCAAGACTAATATTGAATTGTTGATATAAATCAAATTGGCAATGCATCCAGGCATCCTTACTGTAATTTAAAATATACTCTAGATGGCATCACCTTTCTCTTGAGAATCGTATTTACTTCTGCATATCTGGGGTCGGGTCGCGAGGGCAGCACCTTCAACAGACCTAGACGTCCCTATTTCCCCCAGACACTACTTTTAGCCAGCCGAGAACATAGTCTATCCAGCATGTCCTAGGCCTTGGGACATGCTAGGGATAGGGTGCTTGCACCCACAATCTTATTCTTTCAGTCACTATCCTTGAGAATCGATCTATCTAGCCTTTCTGTTTGACAGCCTTTCTTTGCTTGGCCAGTGGTGCGCCCTAATACAGCATTGATCATCCACAGGGAATAAAGTTATTTAGTGGTTGCTCTGGCTATTTGCGACTCTTTAATTTCAACATAGAGTGAGACCAACTGGCTTTATCTAAAACATAACTGGTAAAATGCTTCTCATAAGAAAAACAAGTGGGGGTTTATTGAGTGCTTGTTACCCCCTAAAGGCTGCTCCGACAAACGGCACCTTATTTAATGTAGCAAAAAAACTGCATACAACGAATAAAATGTCGGCACTATCATTTCACGCATATCAAGTGTTTTAAAGCGGCTTTAAGACTAACAACTGCTGGCCACTTGGCACATTATCGTTCTGAACTTCTCTTCCCCCACCTCTCTCTCTGCTTGTTCCCGTGGTGGTTTGAGCGGCGGTCCTGCAGAACCTACAGCCCCAGCGGGCCAAATAAAGGTCCTGAGCTTGATGTGTTGGCTGGGGTATGCACTAGACTGCACGCATCATCATGTGTTCTCTCTGCCCCGTGCGGGGGTGTAGTGGGGAACGTAAAACGGTTTTGATTTCTGGAGCTGGGATTTTGCCTGAATGGGGGCGGGTGGGTCTTGGCGTCCTTTTGGACCTGGGATGAATTAGGAAGTTGGTTTTGGGAAAGAGCACCGTTGTGCACTTTTAATACTGTTGTATTAAAAATGTGGAAGTATAAGTATATCTAAGCACCTCATTATGGAGAGCGTTGTGCGCTGCTTTTTTCTAGAATTTTTTTTTTTTAATACAGCACTTTTTTAATGGATATTTGCTTGAAGCTGTCTCTTTGTATAGCCTCAATAGAAAGAAAACCTTTGCTTTTCTGGTATTAATTCTTCCAACATTCGACTGTAGATGTACCATCTTCAAAATGTTGAGTGGGGAAGGGAAAGCTTTTTCACACTGGTAATTATAGGGCTGCAGTTGCAGTGTGAATGAACGGTCCTGATTTCATAGGACCTCTGGCGACATCTAGTGGCCAGGGAGAGCAGAGACGCGACACCATAGACTCAACACCTAATCATGAGATTGTGTGCGTTGTCACCCAGTTGGGGATGAACTCTGCCCCGACCTTCCTCCACTTCCCGGCCAAAGGCAAGCCCAAGAAGGCGGACACCTACGAGCTCCAGGTCCGAGGCTTTGCTGCCGAGCAGCTGGCACGCTGGGTGGCCGACCGTACAGACGTGCACGTACGTTCATACTGCTGTTGGTACTAGGAAGTTTATCAATATGCTACAATGTCAATATAATTTTTGCTACTTTCAAAACTTTTTTTTTCCAAACGTCAAAGCTCCATCTTTCTGTGTCTGTAATGCACAGAAAATTCTTACATTCTAGCTTTTGAACAATCTGTGTCTGGAGGACAAAAGTAATGTGATCAGAACATTACCTTTCAATGTTTTTAAAGAGAAAGAGAAAAATGAGATGTTGCTTATTCTTTTAGATTTTCATGAATTTATATAATCAGTATAACATAAAATCAATTAATATAACCAATTTAGTTGCTCTCATCCCATGAATGCACAAGTTACGTTACGTACTCTGACACACACATACTCATTACAATTAATTTATACTATTATAAATGTGATATTTTCACATTCATTAGTTTGTCAATGTTTTTATATTTTGTAACCTCAAACGTCCAAATATGAAATTTAGAGAAGAATATTGGTCATTGTTGGCACAAAACTGCAGACCATAGCATTGATTCAATTCTTGAATCTCATTTTGAAGCCACGTATATATTTACCATTTATAACAGTCATTTAACATTACATTTTACAACGGCAACTGTTTTCACACTTAAAACTGGCCCTGATGTTTGAAGTCTCACTGACGATATCATCACAGTAACCATTTTCTACATTTTTAAAAATATGCTCAAGCATGGGTTTTCTGTAGGACCTCTGTGGAAGTCCGCAATGCTGAAGGACTTAATTGTGTATTCATGACATCCCTTGCTTTGTGTGTATGTGTGGGTGTTTGTGTGTGTCTTTAGATCCGTGTGATTCGCCCACCCAACTACGCAGGGCCCCTACTCCTTGGCTTCCTGCTGGCTGTGATTGGTGGACTGGCGTACCTGCGCAGAAATAACCTGGAGTTCCTTTTCAACAAGAATGTTTGGGCCTTCTCTGCCCTGGTGAGTGCGGTGTTTATACAAACTCATATAAGATACATTTAACAGTTTGACTGCCATCATCTTCTATAAACGTCGATGGCAGAAACATAATGGTTATCATTACCTGCGCTGAGCTGGATGTTTTTGGTCGTGTTTTGTCTGTCAGCAGGATAACTGAAAAAGTTGTGCACAGATCTCGATGATATTTTGTAGAGTTGTTGGAAATGACACAGGGAACAACTGATTACATTCTGGTGCATTTCTGTAGCCTAGAAGTAACATAATAGCATCTAGTTTGACTACTGTTATGAGCTTACAAACTGGAGCAACACGCAGCAGTTGCTTCCACTCTACTGCGTGGTATTAACGCAGCTCAGATAGTGTAGCGGTTAGCCCTGCGGTCTGCCAGGCTGGAGACCCGTGTTCACGTCCAACCTCCGGCAGATTGCGAAAATATAAATTTTTATGTCTATAGTCCTGCGTACCACCAAGAACGTGATTGCGTACCACTAGTGACAAGTAATACAGTTTTGGTGCATTTCTGTAGCCTATAAGTAACATAATAGCGTCTGCATGTTTTGGCACCAGTGACATGGCCTTTGTCGCAGGTTTGCACTCTGTGAGTGATTCTAGTTATTCATGTTACTTTATGATTTTCCGCAACAATTCCACTGTATCCATGAGACCCACAGTTTGACAATCGCCAGTGAAGCCCAGCGGTTTTCTAATATGCATGATTGCGATACAAATTCACAATCTGCATTGCAACCTCATGCAGATGTTTTTTGAGGGGAAAGTCTACATGGCTTTATTTGTTTCGCAAATAATGCATGAAAGGATTATGCTAAGGGTCTGTTTTTGACAACTCAAATAAATGACACATTTTCACTTTTCTGAAGGCTGCTAACCCTTGATCTGCCAACCTTTTCACACATTCTGAACTGATGTTTGACTGTCCACCAAATATTCTGTACCACTTATATCATAACATTCAAAATTCAGAATGTGTTGACATTGTTATCCATTCTGAAAATGTATTAGCAGCCAAAGAAAAGAATGGCCTACAATTGTCTCTACACAAAACTAGATTGTACAAGCAAACAGTATGCATATTATTTTCAATGAAGTGGGCGGCTATCAGCACCCTTGGGATGGCTATACACATTGGGCATAACATGGGGTAATAGGAAAAAATTTAGCTTGTGCATACAGTGTTGCCCGATTGCCTGCGGGAATTGGTGCTGGACAACTACATTTGGCAAAAACATGCATACACATTCACATGGGACTTAAATAACCACTGGATGTCTGTTTCGTCAACACTGTAGGGAATTTGCAGCAGAAATTGTATTTTCTGCTGCAAATTTTACAAATCACAGACATAGCATATTGGGGACTAAAATTGATTTTCCAGTGGTCCATGGGTAATAAGTCCTGTGCGAATCAGGCTCCACATGAACTGGCCATTAGTAGCAGATTTCCAGCAATCTACACATCTACAGCACAATTACATAATTTCTGCCTTCAACGCACATGAACATGAAGTAGTTCAAAAGTCTAGGCCTTTGCATCTACATTTTTATAAAGATGTGTATGGACTCCCATCTGTACGTTGTCATTGGCAGGCGTTTGTGCTGGTCATGACTTCAGGTCAGATGTGGAACCACATCCGTGGACCACCATACGCCCACAAGAACCCAAATACTGGACAAGTGGTGAGTGCAGGCAACTTGGATGTGCATGATGGGGCAGTGGTTTGTTAGCATCTCAAAGCTCAATGCCAACTAGCTGAATGTTTTTATATTGTCTATGAATTTTGGCTTTGTCCCACTGAAATCAGTTTGGGTTTACTCTTCTTCTTTCCATGTAACACCCAACCTAGTGCTATTATGTTATTAGCTGTGTCATGTGTGATGTAACTGCATGGTCACTCACATTCTCTGCCTTCCTCTCTTTCTATCTGGTGCGAACAGAGCAAACAAACAACAGGAAATTGAAATGTTCCACTGCTTAATGAATGGCCAATTTTCTATAATGTAACAATACTTTTAAATTGAATTGTATATTACTTCATCAGGAATTACTGTAAGTTCCTAATTTGTTCCTAAAATGTTGTTTTTCATGAAAGTTGGTTAAAAGTTGAAAAATTGCGGAGACTCATTTTGTTTCTTTGTTTCCAGAGCTACATCCATGGCAGCAGCCAGGCTCAGTTTGTGGCCGAGACGCACATTGTACTACTGTTCAGTATCCTTGATGGGCATCAACGTTCCTCTCCTCAATCAAAGATGGTTTTAGGAAACTACTGGATGTCTGGTATTGGTGTTTATTGCTGACTTGTAATCCTTAACGAAAGCATAATCAAAAAATAATCCATCTTTAGGGATTACTTCGACTACTTTCAGGTACTTTTGCACAGGCTGTTCAGATATAATTTGTGGAGTTAATTAGTTTAGTGTTAAAATGGTTGGCGATGGAAAGGGTTGAAGTACTGTATTCCTGCTTTTCTAAAGTGAACAATGTTATTGTCATCTATTATTACTGCTCTTGAAGGCTCACCAAATATTGTGTAGAAATTGTATCTAAGCAATAAGCATGACAACTTACAACAACAATATTAAGAGGGCAATCGCTACTTTTTAGACCGAAATTCATGTCATTTCATGTGTTTGCCAGAATTCATGTTTTTGTAAGGCTCACTCTTTTGTAAGCACACTCTACTTGGATAGTCTACTATATACAGACCTTGCTCTTTCCTTCTGGCCGTGTTTTCGGGCTTAACCTTGTCCCCAGATGGTGGTGTTACGCTGGGTATGGTGATGCTGTGTGAAGCTGCCACCTCCGACATGGATATCGGCAAAAGGAAAAGTAGGGATGCATACAAAAGCAGCCATGCACAACACAGATTTTTACAATACCGGTAGTTCACAACGTGTGTCGGGCCATAGTCGCATATACTGAGCGCTATTATTCAAGGTGATTTTATTACAACATTTTTTTCATCTCGGACATTTTGTCATATGGAAATTATTTCTCACTCTAAAATTCAAATAAAAATGCAGTGCCCTTTATGGGAAAGGGATCATAATTGGAACATTGGCAGAGATGGCAAAAGTACCCAGATGCCTTGCTTGAGTAGAAGTAAAAAAAATAATAATTCAGTAACAGTACAACTACAAAGTATTGATTAAGATATCTACAGGCTCTGAAATGTACCCAAAAGGATAAAAAAAACATACAAAGCCAGTTCTTGTACATCGGTGGTGTTGTGCAAAAAGTAAAACATATTTATATAGTATATAAAGAATGCTATATGCTGTTTTGTGGGAAGTAAATATACTGATATTTGTGTTGCACTTCCTACAAGTAAACATTTGTCAGAGAATACTACTAACAGTGCAGATACTTGAAAATTCTACTTGAGTACAGTAGCAGAGTATTTGTACTTTGTTTCTTGTCATCTCTAATCATCACCATCCTATGGCATGACACAGGGCAAGTTTGTTGTTTAAATGTTTAAATGTTGTTAAATGTTTAAATGATTAAATTAAGAATTCAAATCATTGAATTTCTCCCCCCAGCCCATAGAGATATTATCATAACACCTCAACAAATGTTAGGGAATGGAAGCCAATGAAGTGATATTACCATTTAAAAAAAAAAATCATGTTGCGTTTTTGAGATTGCTTTATTTGGGCACTGCTAAGCAATAGTGTGCGGGGCCACACAAGGCTAGACATTCACTCTAAAAGACCAAAATACAGAGATGGTTACTTTGTTCATCATTTTATCCATGGAATGAGTTGACTAACAATACAAATCCAAATGTTGACTGTTACTTCACCAGTGAATGTAGTTAAGTTATTAACACAGCTTAGCACAGCTGTTCAGAATCAAGAATATATTATACAATCTTGTCAAGGTGTCCAGTAGCATGAATCGGCACACTTGATGCCAAAGCTGTGGATGGTTATTTTGACGATCTGTTCCTCCATCTGATCTTGGACCCTGTGCATGTGTCTGTTCCTCTGTACTTTGTGTCAGTAATGTGTGTGGCAGGTATAGGGCTAGTCACGATGTTCTTCAGCTGGCTGTTGTCCATCTTCAGAGCCAAGTACAGTGGCTACCCTTACAGGTGGGACTCTCCCTTTCACCCAGCCCGCAACGTTAAAACCGGCTTTATTCACCAACTTGCATGGACAAGTAGCAAATTCACATAGAATTTAGGGCTGGACACATTTGTCTATAGGAAATGAAAAGTGACATATTGGCAGGTTATAAGATTCCACATCAGGTTGTTGGTCTACAAAAGTCAAATACTGGAGAGTTCATCACTATGTAGGGGAAGAAACTTTTAAGTTAAGTCAGATGGTCTTGGTAAGGCCAGATTATACTTCTGCAACCGTACCCACCAAATGTTGCTTGGGTCTGGTCGCAAACCAGTTTTGCTGGTATGCTTCTGCACCCTCGGTCTGGAATTTCTAGTGACGCACTTCATATCTCAAATCAAATAAAAGTTCATATTATGCACAATGTAAAAACCTACACAACCATTGCTGGTGAGGGGACATTTATTACCTGCACGAAGCAGCTTATGTTTTTAGCCACGTTGGTTTGTCCCCTCGATAATTGAGAAAGTTGTGCACGGATCTGGATGCATTTTTGCAGAGTTGTTGAAAATGACAAAAGAAAGAAGTGATTAAATTTTGGTGCCTTTCTGTAGCCTATAAGTAATATAATCATACTTGATCACCAACTTAGCTATGCGCTCACGTAACTAGACTTCTGGGTTCAGGGGCCGCTGGGTAATGTAGTTGGCATGTTCGTCGTCAAAAATGGCATCGGCCGTTTGGGAGACTAAATGGGCCTCGGACGCAGCTGTGGAAGAACACGGCCACGCGTAACATCAGTACGGAGAACGGAAATCGTTCACCCGTTAATATTAAATCAAACTTCATTTATATAGCACTTTTCATGCAGAGCAATGTTACTTGTAGGCTAGAAATGTTCCAAAATTGAATCAGTTCTTTCTTTTGTAATTTCCAACAACTCCAAAAATACACAACACGTAGGGGATGATCAGACTGTTGTGTACGGAATGGACTGGGGGCAAGTTATCTACATTCATTTAATCCAGCCAACTGCCTTATAATTCTCCGGCGCTAGACAAAGTCCATACACATTTTGCCACCTGCTGGACAGCTGGCAGCATTACACCTCGGATTGGCTCGATCTCAGGAATAGCCGCACGACTGGAAAATCATGGCAAACGGGCACTGGTTTAAATGCATTTGGTGCATTCCAAGTCTCCTTGCCTTTTCAAGTGAAATTTTTTTTGGAATATTGGTAAATACTGTGTTTTAGCGGTCAAAGACGCTGAATGGGGAGGCAGCCCCACACAGTCTTGTTTCTGTGGCATGGGCACAGCCCATGCAACGCTGAGAGATTGCTTCCCTTCACATATATTGCATGTCCACTGGTCCCCTGCTCTCATCCCCCTTTCACAATAACGCTTTCAATACAATTGGAAAATGGCGCCTGCCTCGAAGAATAAAACACTGTGTTTTATAATAAACGACTATGCAACCGCCATCCTTCTGTACATCCATGCTGTAACTTCTCCATGCCATGTGTTGCAGCTTCCTGATGAGCTAAGCCTCCCACGACGGAGCAGACAGCTGAAAAGTGCCTTTACCCACTCACTCTGCCTCAGCCACTGGGGGGCGCCACTTGCTGTCTCTCCCTGGCTCTCTCCTCCCCACACGGTGACAGCCAGGGGGTGCTGTAGTCTGAGCTGAGCAGTAGTTCGGGCCTTGTAAAATGTGAAAGCAACACAAGGAGTTTACCATGGAGTTATTAACTCACTGAGTGCCAGGCACCATTTTGATTGACCCCCGTACAATATTTGGCTATGATGAGTACTCTCTTTGAGGATTACCTTTCGTTCACACATATTTGTCATTCAAGTAGCAGCGTTTCCATATTTAACTGCTGTTAGGCTGTTGTTTTCACACCCACTCAAGTGGTGATGGTTGTTTTCCCTTTTTTGGATTGTTTAGAATTGAGTAATTGAGCATGATCGTAAAAGTTGCAAATCTTTGCGGCTATAAACATTACAAAACGGTTAGAATCATACTCGCAGCTGTTTCTATATTCTACAGACAACATTGTAACAGCAACAGCAACTTGACATCAGAACTTGCAAGGAACAAGTTTTTGTTCTGGTTATGGAGAACATTATTTCAAGAAAGTATTTTAGTGCATTTTAGCAGCAATGACTTGAAGTTGCATACTTTTAACGTCATAATGATTCCCTTCTTGAGTTGCAGCATTCAATGTATGAACTGTAATGATGCAGAAATCGTTTTTCCACATTGATGCAGTTGGTAACGGATAATGAGTTACGACGATCAACCTTTTCTCCGATAGACAGACAGTATTGCAGTATGGAACTTGCTTTCAATTCTCGCCATCTCTGGTTTTTAGTATTGCGTCAGCTAAAACGCAGCCTCCTTTGCTTTAGACGAATAGCATTTCCCATTGTACTCATTATGTTTGCACATTGATCAAAGTGCCCTTTTTTTCTGTTAGCTTAAATCGTTGCAGTGCGTTGCACAAATTCAATGAATCCTAGAAGATGTTCAGCAAGGGGCATCTTTTGTTATTCACTGTATTTAATTATATATTAATTACATCTAATTGATAGGAAACTCCACTGTGGCGGTGGAGCAGACTACATGCTCGGATATCAATGGACGACAATTCACACAATTCACACTATCTGCGGGATTTAATTTTTTTTTTTTTAATGAAGGTTATGATGACGATGATAAATAGCTTTATTTTAAATAAATACAATTTTCTTCAGTATTCAAATATTTTTTAAGCAAATCTCAACATGGTAAGATTACAGATTGGTGAATATTCATACTACAGTGCAATCAATGCACATCAAAATTACCTCTGCTGTAGAACATGCTATAAATGGAAACTGCAGGAGAGAGGCTTGGCAACTCTATACCGAATGAACTATGTCCAGACTCTTTTGTAATAATGTGTTCTGTGGTTATCCCAGGATTGTAACACAATGTGTAGAAGAAACTAATAGTGTCAAATTGGAGCATTGTGTGCCCTAAACAAGATTATTTCGTATATTTGTTCTCGTTCATTTTTTTTTCTTTGATTGTGACAATAGCACACACAAATATTGCCTCAAGTGTAATGCGATGCAAATCCACAATGTAAATCTTGCAAAATGCACACTTGACATCATGGCATCATGTCGGCTTTTGAGTGAAAACTTTTAGGGTCACTTTCAAGCTCAATCTAAGTAAAGGGCAAAGTGTTAAATACACATTTTTTTTTATTATTATTATTATTTTTTTTAATCGACATCTGCAAGCCTTGTGTGTATGTGTCACAGCCATTGGTGGCCTCAGTTGTCCCTGTGCCTGTGAGGAACTGAACACATGTTGTGATCAGTATAGAATTTGTTCTCAGGTGTTTTATGAGATTAAAGGATTTTTTTTTTTTTTCAAAAGTGTGCCTTACAGTGTGTCTGACAACACATGTCCAATGAGGTCCTCCTGCTAATTCCGAGCCCCCTGTTCTCATTTTAGTGTTGGCCAGGGCAATTCAATCTACATTCAGGGAAGAAAAGATTGAATTGTGAAACGTTATTTTTTTAAATTAATGCTCCTATCTGTCCAACATGTATTCTCTTTTTCACTCGTTAACAGTAAGTATAATATAAGCAAAACTGAAGATATGGAACTAAGATTATAGTGCTCTTAATCATGATTAACCATTATTGGACATTTGTGAATATAGTTCATTCCGTTAAAGAGATTCATCTATGACGTTTTTGTTTTGTACTCATTCCGATTCACCGGTCTGATCACATATTCTTCTGGACCAATTGAATGGCTGCATTCACTTGTAAGTCCGACAAAAAAAATTAGCAAATTGAACGGGTTGTGCGGAAATGAGTTTGAACGGCACTGGGTGTATTCAGGTAGAATTTTTACCGGAATATTTGAAGAACAACATCGAGATGGGCCTTCACCCTCATAACCTCCATCCAAATCTATATTGTTGTTGGTCCTGGGTCATAGTATAGTCAACTTGCAGCCACTGAAAACTAAATTTAAAACAAACATTGGCATTGAAGTACTGTATCGGAACATATGTGACTATAGGGTATCGCAAATGCTCCTTGGCCCTCTGCATAAGACATTGTCGCTCGGAACTACAAAAAACGGTTGGTACCCTATGGTCTGAAATCCTTATGCTCTGAATTCTGATTGTAGCACTTCAGTAGCTCATCACACAAGGGTGGCATAACTGTTAGGTGTGACTACAGGGTGGCATAACTGTTAGGTGTGACTACAGGTTCACAGCACAATGTTATCGATCGTCATCTTGTCACGGCCAGTGAAGCATCTCACATAATTGGGATACTTCAGCAACTCACAATAGATTGTCGAGTCACTAGTAGATTTTATAGTCACCACAGCAGCGCACAAAGTCTAGATCACACTCTAGACTAGTGAAATGAGGGGTTAAGTTAATGTAAAAAAAAAAAAAAGATTGTTTAGGACTTGCATGCAACGTTGTTTGGCTGAGAAAGATTTCCATTTATACAGCGCTTTTCTCCCACATAGCGGCACTCAAAGCGCTTTACAGTGACCGCTCAATCATACATTCACACACCAATGGCAGCTGCTGCCAAACAGGGCACTCGCCACGATCCATTGGGAGCAATTTGGAGTTCATTGTCTTGCCCAAGGACACTTTGGCATGGAGACTGTCGGAGGCGGGATTCGAACCACCAACCTTTTGGCTTTCAACCCTCCAGTCATAGGAACGGCCACTCTACCATCCGAGCTACAGCCCCCCCCCTCCGAAAGTGGGCAGAGAAGTGGGCAGCCATAGAGTTGTAAACGTGTACAATACCCCTTCTTTTCTCAAGACTTTGGCCCTAAAACCACTCTGGCCAAATGTGAGAAGTGGGCATTCCCGTCCCCATCCTGCATGTGTACTCTGAAAACAATGTAGCAAACAGACTGTATAAGAATTACATACAGTGCGTGTGAAGTCATCCCATCGCCATGAACGGCGGGACTTTTGAAGTTGCTGGTATGTGGAAATGGGCTCTGCCATTGTTGAAAAAGTACCCGTATGTCGGAGCGGTCCGGGTCTAAGCGTGTGTCTTATACATGAGTCGGTTACAGTAAAAATTGTATACAATAATAATACAGGTACTGTGATTTGCACCACTATGTAGGGTAAAAATATAGCCTGTTGAAATATGTACTCACGATAGCATTCCCAGTGTGCCACTGTGCTAATCATTAGCATCTATGAACATAGCGCTCCACGGCTCCAGCACTGCTGCCCAGAGCCACTAGAAACTAACTAACTATTGGTATTTAAAAAAATGTTAACGCCAATGGTAGCAAATGAATGGCAGGCTGTCAAGATAGAATTCAAGCCTCTTGTCCAGTCTCAGTCATATGATTTATATAGGTGTCTGTTACTAGTTACTACGGTAGTCACACTCAACGTTGGCACACGTAACTGCCGCCCCAGCTCGTGGTCACGGACACAACCCTCCCACGATGCTCCACGGCCTACTCATTCAACTCCCTGCCCCTTTATCGTTTGACGTCAGCTTGACTGACCATTATGCTAGTCAATCACAGATACTAATTTGGCCACAAGGAGGAGGAGGGGACTCCTTGTGGATTTAAGTCGAAGATTTCCAAATACATTGTAGCCATGGCCCCTCGTGCTTCAATCCCCTCGCACAGTCTCCAAGGTTGCAATCCAGTAGGAGACGCAGCACACGGGACGCCGCACACTGTGGATCAGTCGCTCACACACTGCTGCAGTGCGTTGGGCAATCCGTCAAGTTAAATCAGGCATCTCCACACGAGCGCTCCGCGCCAGCAGGCTACATGTGTGCTGGCTTCCACTTTTATTGTGAGCTTTCAACACTTCAAACTGCGGGGCGACGTCGTCCAACGAAACATCTGCTGGACAGAGCAGTCGCGATGCACTAATCATACACAGCTCTGCCCTGCCTCTCCGCCCGCGACCATGACACAAGTCTTTTCCAGGGAGTTTGACTTGCCGCGAGTTTGGTTAGCGGAGTACATCTAATCAGCTTACAGTACTCTGATTCAAGGCTGTGGGAACTATGTGAGCCCACTGAAGCAAACGCCTGATGATTGTGCACCACTTCCCAGTATCCTCTCCAATAGTAGACGAATAAAGGGTTGGTTGTGGTGGGCCAATTAATTCAGAAATTAGATGGTTCTATCCCAAAATAACAAATCTCCACTACTCTACTCTGCTTTCCGTTCGTAGGTGTGAGTTTCCTTCCCTGTTGCGGGGTGGAGCAAATGCTATTAGCATATGTATAGTACACATGTTGCTATGGGAGACAGTCAGATAGTACTGGTATTTTTTTAATGGAACCACAGCAGAGGAGGTATTAAAAAGTGCCTGATTACGTGGAACCATGCTGAGAGGAAAGCCACGTGTTCGGCTACACCCACGCGCCGTGGAGACACGGGCATAATGCTGCGCCCCCTTGTAAGCGTGATTTCGCGGTTACTAGAGTTCTCCATGGAGTCACGGCTCAAGTGGAGCACAGTACTGTATTAGCGCGCCAGTGGAAAAGTGTGCCCACACGACGCACTGCATGTCCTTCCCTTGTTAATAAAGGTGACGGGGCTGTTTCCATATTTCTCTTACTGCTAGTAAGTGTGGATTTATTTAACAACCTCTTCATTGGTGACCCCAACGTGATCTGGTTGACTTCTAGATCTCCGACACGCAGGCCCAGTGCATCTGTGTCTGTATATAGAAGCACCGGGGATGTCCATATTCTTCCGTCAGCTCATCATCCAAACTTGCATTACACACAAAGATAAACTGATGCAGTTCCCACACAGGACCAGGCAGAGTGACGCGCAGCTGTATACTGAGTCTATAGGATATGATTGTTGAAGTTATGTTAGGGCTATGAATTGACCTTTGAAGGGATAGTTCACAATTTATTAACGGTTTGTGAGGGTGTTATAATATAAATCAACTTCCCATGTTTCAAACCCCAGTTTACAGGCAACACAAATAATTAAGTCTAGCACATTCATGACGTCAACACTTATTGAATTATGTCCTTGCTCAAATTATTCAAAAGGTGTGAACTAGCCCTTACACTATTGACATGAATGGAATAATGTGTTGAAATGAGATAATATCCTAAAGTAATCAATTTGTGGCGGAATTGATTTGTCCCTGTGCTGTCTATTAACTTTGTTTCTTAAAGATTTAAGGTTTGTAAATTGTGACATTGTTGGTCGGTGAACACATGGACCTTTAAGAGTCATGCCGTCCCTTCTCTCACTCACAAAATCTTTAAATTGTTACTGTGCTTACTTTTAAATGCAATCCCAATCCTATGTCAGTTTATGCTAATGCTTTATGGAAAAGTATCATGCGGAAATAAGTTCACCTACTTCAAAAGATTAAACCTTGCTGATGACTTTTCATAACGTATTTTAACTGCAACAATTTTATAAATATGTATGTGCAGGGTTCATAATCAATGGAAAACATGGAAAAAGTAATGGAACTTTACAAATCGGATGTTCCAGGCCCAGGAAAATTTAGAGCCATGAAAAGATCATAAACAACATGGCTTGATCTTGAGAAAGATGAGATTCCCAATTGATACAATTACAGAAACGCGTTGATAGAAATCAGATCCATTTGTGGAAAAAGTTATCAGCTTGATGTATTCTGTAGTTCTCTCCCCATGCGTTTATGACATCCCAGTCTCTACATAGCTCAGCTTAGCCTTTAAATGTGTAAAAGAAACACCATCAGCAGTGGTCAATTATTTATTAGCAGACTTCATTCAGGACATGATAATTTAAACAGGTTTTTAAAAGAAAATTGAACTTTGTTCGTTTCTTACTGCTTCGTTGGAGCAATCTTTATTGTCAGACAACATCGACAAGGAAGGCTGTGTGGCTGTGAATAATATTAATACTAAATAATTCAATACAACTATCAGCCAAGTGCATCAAAGATGAACAACTAGCCACTCCCATGATGGCCTCCATTTATTTTCTCCCAATGAAGTTCCTGTAGTGATTTTAACTCGGCCAGTCACTCAAGTAGACACATGGTATTGTGACAGTGTGTAGTCACCAGGGGATGGTAGCATCCCTACAAACCACACCCTTGCATCTGTCAACACCTAGGTGAAGAGTCAAATTTGAAACTCATTCTTTCCAAAATATATTTTTTCCTTAATACAACTGATCCACAACATGGCAGATGACATGTTTTAACTGCTGCGCAACATTTGTTTACATGCATCCTTTTCCCTTTGACATCTCTCTTATAGCTTAAAAAATTAACAAATAACAGTGAGAACCTGTACACTTACAGCGCTCCCAGCTGGTCATTTGTGGCATGCATGTGTGAGCTCTAGAACAAGGGCACAAAGGTAAATTTCCTAGATTCAATTTACTGCAAGTGATTCAACAAGAAGCACACTGCATCAATCAAGCAAAGTGGAAAAGTGGCTGAGGGGCTCACATTGGTTAATGTTAATGTCGTCATTGGTTCATGTGTTAGGTTAGGATTTTGTACGGTCAGAGGTTTCCTCAAATTATGGTGTAATGTTCGTCACAACATGCTGTTACAAAGCAATACAACAGGGCACCTTTGTATGACGAGTGTACAAACATGTAGAGAACGATGAAACCAAGATATGAACTTGCCTATGGTAGCCCTTTTACAATATATGAACTAAACATGATTATAATGAAATGCCTTAGTAGCCAGGCAGTCAGATTAAGAGGATTTCTTACAGGACAGAGCCATGGAACCTCTTGCCCATGGCTGGCAGTTGAGAGACAAAGGTTATACCACATCTCAAAACTCCTGGTTTATTGTGACATTGGTTGAGTTTAGACATGATTAATCATTCCAAATGAAACTGGAATGATTGAATAAAACATACCATTTCATTCTCAATGAAGGAGCTGATGTAAAGGCTGCCATCGAGCCATGTGCACTCAACAAACCAATCTGTGTATGCAATTAGGTTTACAATTCAAGACTGGTGGGAGAAAATATGAACGGTGAAAAGGACAGAATCGGGAGAATCTACTTCCGGGACCGTAGAGTGTGAGGTGGGGACGCCTACGGTGCCTGCGTGGTGCCCAAGCCCACAGCATTGGCATAGGCCGCCAACAGGCCGACCACCTGCTTGGTCTCCAGCGTGAGGCGTGCCTCGGACAGCCAGTCGGCCAGCACACGACGCGCCTCACCACGCAGCTGGTTGAGCAGCTTAGCAGCCAGCTCCAGGTCTCCGTGTTCCAGGCAGTGGCTGGCGTATGACAGCAGCTTGAAAGGGTCCAAGTCCCGGTCGGCCACAATCTGGGATGGTGGCGCCTCCTGGGGATCTTCAAAGAGTAGCGCGGCTTGCACGTAGGACAGGAAATACTGGTACAGGGAGTTGTGGCGTTCGTCGATGAGTGCCACTCGCCGCACCAGGCCACGCACAGCGTTGAAGCGGGCGCGCAGAGCTTCCTCGCTGTAGACGCCGCGCCGCAGTGACTCCTCAGGCAGTGCGGCGGCGAGAGAGGTGGCAAATTCGTCGTGACAGTTGGCTTGCACCAGGCGTGCGGCTACCTCGAGGGGCACGCTGGGAGCGTCCAGGCTGGATGTTTTGAATGTGTAGCCCAGTGCTTCCACAGAAAGCCAGAGCTGATGGGCCTTGCGGGCTTCCTCCTCAGCCACCACGTGACCTGGAAATGGGTGTGGAAGTATTAGTTGACCGATCTGGTCAACATGGCTGATGCTGACATTCAGAGGATATGCACGGAAATTGGCATAGCGCTGATCAAATAAAATGTATGCAAATTTAAATTATTTACCCCTCTTCTTAAACTCTTGTTTGCCCAATGATGCGCCGTCGCGTCATAATAACGCCGTTTTAACCACTCATTTTCATTGATTTTTAAAAAATATTTACCGGACATTTTACGGCGTTTATTTCTTTCATGAACAAGTTCAAAAGTCAGTTTAAACCGGAAAAAATGGCCCCTCGCCGATCGTCACTTCCTGGGGCTGGAGCTGTGACGCCAGAATGTCCCATTCACCGGCTGCTTCAAGAAAAATGGCTGAATTTAACACTCCCTGATCGGCGAAGAAATTTTGTTTTCACTGCTTACAAACATTCCGACAAACACGGCAAGCGTCCCCGTCCAGCGCGAGCGGATTCCCGCGCCTGGGACAAAGCCTGCTCGATTGGACAGCCTGGGAATATGCACCACGGAGCATTCTCATGTGAAGTAGTGATGCAAGTTTTACACTTTTGATTTTTTAAAAATTGAAAATGCTAGATTTTGTTCACAAATGACATACCGTTGTTTTCAGCACAAAACAGGCTATCCGAAAATGTTAAAAATGATTAAAAACCATGATTCTATAATGTTTTTTTTATTTTATTTTGTCTTGCCCACTTAAATGTAGACCGAACTAGGATGACTTTCATATGAAAAGTTCAAAACTTTAAAATCTACAGTGGATTTCATAAAATTCACATGGGAAAAATGGGTTCTTTTTTTCATGTTCTTTTTTTTAATGTCTCATGTTTAATTCTAAAACTTCACTACAAAGGCCAAGAATTTTTCTGCAAGGTTTTTGGGTGAAAGGTATGCTAGTTTGAAAAAAAGGAGCCAAAATGTGTATAGCTATGATTTTGTTTCATAAGCTTTATCCATGGTTATTTGACACACATGGTAAATCAGAAACCCTGAAATGCAAAGTGCCAGGAATGTAATGGTTTCGCGTTCGCCGCCGCCACAACAGATCCCCCATCATAACGTGATAACTATTGAACGGATGGATTTGTCACAGATACTGCGGGTTTAAGATTAGACTTAGATTTGAGGCAGACTTCAAGATGGCTGAAATGAAGACGGCCACATAATATCATGGTTCCAAAATGTAAATGAACTGCGTTTGCCCGTATGCACACAATTTATCCATTTATGAATTTATGAATATATGATCCATTTAGCTCCTAGAGGCCAAACAAAACAGTCAACATTAAAACAATTTTTTTTAAACTAAAGGTGTTAAACATTGAAATCCCAAGCATAATTAAGCAAACCAATTTTGAAAGGACAAAAATAATTTTAAAATGTCCAACATCATTGTATGCAATGCAAGATTTAATAAAGACGTTTTTCCAAGGGTACAATGTTATCAAAATAACATTAACCGAGTATGTTTTCAAATATTTAATTCCAATACATTTTTGGAAGACTTAATCCTTACTGTCAATGGCTTCCTCCATGCCCTTGAGGCGAGCGTAGGCTGCATTCATGTCAAGTGTGAAGTTATCCAGCTGTTCCTGGGTCAGTCTGCGGTAGTGCGTCTCCTGCTCCAACAGCTGGCTGCTCAACACCTGCAAGAGAACACCATCATTAAAACTGCTCCTGGGTAAATGCAAGGTCCACCACCAACCAGAGCCTCACACTCTAAACTGAGGAAAAGACCATACCGTACGCTGTCTATTTGTCTTCACAGGTGACATTGTCGATTCATATGTTGGATCACAATGGCAACAGTTTATTAATAGAGCACTGAATAGTTTAGTTTATTTTTTTTGGTCTGTCCTCACCTCGCATTCCCATAAAGTGCATCCCATAAATGAGGAAGTCACTACTACTTAAAGAGTGGAATGGAATACTAAACAGACAGTTCACCTCCTCAGCCTCCGCCCTGAGCTCCTGTTCCTGAACCTTGAGGACGTCTCTCAGGTGGTCTGTGTGTGCAGCAGCCTGGCGACGCAGCTGGGTCCTCATCTCCGCCTCCAGAACTTCCCTCAGCTCCACTTGCTGCACATCATAGCAACATTCTTAATACATTGAAAAGGGAGCAGGTTGTTTCTTCACAGAGGTTGGGTCTATGGGGTCTGAGAAGGCGTTAGGGTAGGGGTTGGGTTTTGGGTTAGGCTACTAATTCTACCATGACGAACTACTGATGAAACCCCCTGCATCCTATTGACCTACTGGCTCTTCCGTCAAACTTTCTTGAGAAATTACCCAGTACTTCCCAAAAACCTACAGACCACCATGATAAATTCCTCATGGCCTCCAACCAGTTCTAGGAATTTTGGATAAAGCCCAGCAACTTGCCAGATGGAATCATTTAGGACGTACAGCTTCACTGCAACATGGCTATGCAACTTTGTCTTTAAGCTTCCCCTAAGCCAACCCAAACACTATCTTTATTTCCTGTTGAATTTCCGTGATGCGTTTGGCTCACCATGTAAGCTCTTTGCAAAATAAGGAGACACAGATAAGCAGATGCACGACCCAGAAACTGCACTGCAGAGGTGGTAATGGGGAAAAGAGGAAAGCATTTTACACCAGAAAACGTAAGACAATATAATTATATACAACTATGTATATACACAACTATAAATACCAACTATTCACCATTATGTCATAGACATTTCACATTTTAACAGACATATTGCACAGGAAATATTGCCATTGACCCAGAAATACGGCTTCTTGATCTAGAGTTCTTGGTACCTTCCTCTCCAGCTCCAGACGTGCCTTCTCCTGGTTGTGTTCCAGGGCAGTGCTGACTGCGGCCTCCATGGCCTTCTGGTCCTCCAGCTTCTGTTGGGCCAGAGCTGCCTCAATGTGCACCTGCTCCCGAACACGTTGCTCCGCCAGCTCTTTGTTCAGCTGCTCGATGCGGCGGTGGGCGTGGGCAATCAGTGCATTCAGGTCGTCTGTGGACAGCGTGCCAGCTGCAAACAACCACATACAAAAATATTCAACTATCAATATCTATAACTATCAAGTTGTGCCGAAGCCATAGATTATGCCGTTATATAGTACCATATGAAATCATATTTCATTTCATATGGATTGTAAAAAAAACATGCAAAATCTTTTTAAGAATTGCACTCAACGCCATGAGGGTCTGTTTAAACCATGCATTTAACTAAACATGGAAATCACAACTGAAGCGATTTAAAAAGGAGATGATTTTATGTTCAGATCGGTGTATTGGCCACGTGTAAACTTGACGTGATACATGGTAGGTCATAAAAGCAAAGCAGCTTTAATGCTGCGATGACTTGTCATCCAAGTAACTACACAAGCATCAAATAGGTAAGCATCATGTGTATATACTTGACAAAGACACATATCCTTTTTTTGGTGATTGTGTGGCACAATAGTCCATGCTGCAGATTGAACAACAATCTGCTGTAGTTATAATGACATTTAATTATTTTTGTGTCTTGGAGGACCTTAAGACCTTGTTGGTTTGACGGCTTAATCCCAGCACAAACGACCAAAAAGTCAAATTCCAGTGCATATGTTCTTACAGAGTCCCTTCCAGTTGGCCTGTACGTCTGGAGTGATGCTGCTCAACTCTTTCTGGAATTGCTGTTTGGCCTCATTGACCAAATCGCTGTACTGGGAAACGATCTTGGCCTCCGACTCCACTGACTGTACCTACAATGGGACAGACAGCATTTATTATTTTTGGTACCACAAACGCATCTTCACTGAACAGAGCAATGGCTTAACGCATACAGCTAGCCTGACTATAGAGGCATTACAAGTCAGTGAAATAATGGTGAACTGGCACAAAAGAACAGAATTTAGGTTCAAATGGAGCATATGGTGTGTATAATGTATACCCCATGTTAAAGGTGCATTACCCTGGCAGCTTTTAGTGTGGATTAGCCATGTACTGGAGAGTGAGAGGTCACTAATTACAGTACAGGTTGTTAAAGCCAAACGCCAAGTATTGGCATACCTTGAGAGAAGCTCAACTAAAAAGGTGCTTTCGCCATTAAGTTTTAACCAGCCGACTAGTTCAGAAAACAATATTCCTAAACCTTTACAACACTCCCTACTCTACTCTGTTGATGGTGCAGGACTTGAACAGGGCTGTGCTCTGTACCTTCTGCACGGCTTTGTCCAGATCCACCACCATGCTGTGAAGGCTCTCCTCTGCTGCCAGCACGACTGCACGCAGTGCCTCCACCTTAGACTGCTTGGCCGAGTCCACCATTGTCCTGAGAGAGGCCTGCGACGCCCTGCACACAATCAACACACCCCTCACTTAACAACGACATGTTTTGCAATATGTGATAATAAGAGTCTTTGACAAGCCAGTAGACTTTAATCAGCATGCAGCATAATATAATTCATGAATTTCATAACTTCAGAAAAAGTGTGAAATGGGGCAGTGTCGCACATCGTTATGGAAACTATTATTCCACCAGAAATGACATTTTCTCTTTGTCACACCTTGACTACTGTAATGAGACCTTTAGGCCTTTAAGGTCCACGGCTACGTATAGTCCAAGAAATATGTTGACCTAGAAAACATTTGGCAAGCTCATTTAGGGCATCACACCAGACTTTTAGCCTTGCCTCAGACAAATGAAAAATTAAAAAAATGATTTCTGTGCTTTGCCACCTCCGCAATGATAAAATTAGAACCTATACTTGTCAATGGGTCCGTCTTCACTAATTGCGGGCGTTTAGTGATATCACTCCGGAAAACAAAAAACAGCTATGGTATCTACTACAACAACTTTTCGTGCCGGCGTTACGCTCCTAAACACCTTTGGCTCGCAGGAGAACGTGGTGAGATCCGCGCATCCACTCAACCGACCCTGCATGTCGATAGGCCGTAGGAAGACACACGCACCCGGAACATGTATGGTGCCTGTGATTTTGTTCACAGGCACAAGTTCTCCTCCCATCGCTGACATTTCTGCAAGGTCTTCCCCCGATCTCTCTCGTCCCACTTTTGTACTAACCTAACCTGTACTAACCTTAATAAAATGGGAAAAAGAAAAAAAGTATACTGCATACTTTGCGTGTTCCAGTGCGCTGCTGGCGTGTTCTACACTCTGGCTCTTGTTGGCCACTGCTTCTTCTAGATCCCTCCACTGGGCGGTGCGCTGCTCTGCACTCACCTGGAGACGAGGAAAATTGTTACTGACACAGCATCAAAGCCAATGCACGATATGGAGTTTCATCACATGACATTCCGAGGAATGGTATTTTGTTTCAATTTGGCTATATTGGATTAAGCATTCTTACTAGCATATGAGATAGGAAATGTGCTTATTTCCAAAGACACGTTTTACAATGGAAAAGGTTAGCAGAACATGTATAAGTATTGAGTATATATAGAGAGTTTATAAGCTTTTAATAAAAGTTCATGAGCTTTTTCATAACAACGTATAAGATTTTATAAGCTGTTAGGTATAGTGGTGAGGGTCATAAGCTTTTTTATAAGAGTTCAAAAGCTTTGTTAGCTTTAAGCTACCGTACCAATGTCCCGCATGCATCAGCATTTTGATGAGCGGATGACCTGTACGTACATCTGTTTCCATGGCGTCCTTCAGCTTCTGTGTGTGTTGCACGATGGCCGCCAGAGCAACGTCTTGAGCCTCGATTGCTTTCAGCGTAGCTTTAGCAGTGGCCGCAAGAGAGTTCTCGAGGCTGTCAGACACCGCTGCGAACACACACACGCAGTAGGGTCAGGAAAAATACAGTGTGAAAAGTGGTAGCCTGAAGACCATATATCGTGTATCGCTTTGAACACGTGCATATGCTTTCATCGCCAATTTGTCATGAAATAATTTATTCAGTATACGTCCACCCCATCCCTGGGGAAGAACCAGGACACGCTGTCAAGCCACATGCTCTGCTTATGAGTCAAATACTTATAACTCCGGGGACTTGAAAGCTACTCTAGCCAGCAAGTAACAAAAAGGAAGTGGGGGTTCAACTCTATGGGTTGTAGGGGGACATATCTACCAATTGACAGTAATTATAATCACATACATTGGAATGTGTTGTATAGGGAATTTATATTCACAATTTGTGAGGGTAGATAACATCAACTTGTTAATCAATGGAAATAGTTCAGCCTTAACTGCGCCTTATATCCACTAATATGGCTTACATGCAAGTGTGTCCTGATCGGCCAGATCCCGTTCAGCCAACGTCGCTGTGACCTCCTCCGGGGGGCGCTCTTTCAACGGCTCTTCAGCAGGCTCGCTAGGGGGCGCTACTGCTGGCTCCGCTTCTGATGCACTGTGCTGATGGCACTCATCACAGTGTTCTTCTACGCAAACACACCCACAGTCGTTCACGGTCAGCTTAAAAAGCAGGAATGTAAAATGTTCAAAGACCAAAATATATACATCTCAAACAGAGCCTTAGGAAAACTCAAGTAGGCCAAAGACCAAAAATAGGTTTGCATGCAGTGTATTTTTCCCCTTGACAGTTCCATGTTTATACAGTTTTAAAGAGTCTCCAGGGGGCCATATGGTGATGCTAAAGAACCGTATCAGAGTCTGGAGCCAAAGGTTCTTGCCCCCTGGTTGAGACACTTCCCATGGCTCAAGTCTCATCATGTCTCTCACAGACATTATGCGCAGATGCGTGCGATAATTAAATCCGTTTACATAATTAATAGCTCTCACACTCAGCAGAGTTTTATTTGGAAGTTGTGGTAGCATCGTAAGAAAAAAAGGTTTTCTTTCTAATTTCTCAGGCCTGCAGCTTAAATCACCAGCATCGGTTTAATTATGTATTATAATTTCTACATTGTATTCTAGTATTAGTACCCAAAATGTTGAATTCAAAACCAGAAAAAAACATTACAGGTGGTAATCTAAATTGCAGTGTTACATTGACCAACATTAGCCTGATTGGCAAGGATCACTCACTTCCTATTATGATACAATTCCACAGAAATGACAGCACATTTGTCGTATTGGCGTTACTATGTCATTACAAATAACTGATTAGTAATAAGTTGCTAGTAATGGATACATATAAATAGTGTACAGAAATGATGTTTTTTCAGTGTAGGAGTGTAGTTGCATCGTTTCTCTGTTGGAAAGGGTAGTCACCTTTGTTTGCTGCAGGTTGCACAGTCTCTGTGTCATGAGGGGCGGGGATAGACGGGATCTCGCTGATGGCCGAGATGATCTGGGCCGCCTCTGCCGAAGCTTCTGGAGGGATGCAAAGAAGGCAGAGTCAACGAACCACAGTTTTGATACCGAACACATTGAAGTCACTAGAGATGAACGCTTCTGTCCTGTGGCGGCCAGATGCCC
>OMKY01000006.1:25408-42590 GCA_900302395.1 Bregmaceros cantori
CCCCCCCCTTGCTATATAAATAAAGTTTGATTTGATTTTAGTAAAAAAGTAG
Source organism: Bregmaceros cantori (assembly GCA_900302395.1). Taxonomy (NCBI): domain Eukaryota; kingdom Metazoa; phylum Chordata; class Actinopteri; order Gadiformes; family Bregmacerotidae; genus Bregmaceros; species Bregmaceros cantori. Next base: position 25,461 of record OMKY01000006.1, read on the forward strand.
ATGTTGATCGGCATACCTTCCATGTTCTTGGCAGGGGTCGTCTCTACTGGTGGCTCTACCTCCTTCTGCACCTTCTTGGCTTTGGTCTTGCTGAGCTTCGAATCAGCCATCATGGATGGAGGCTGTGCCGGCTGCGGCCGAACCAGGTGTGTGAGAAAAGCAGCGTTTACAAATGCTCCAATTATATGGAAAATGTTTTACTTGTTGTAACTTAAAATTGTTTTTCACTTGTGTTTTACTTTTTTTTTTTTACTTTTTTCACCTCCATTCATGCTACACAGCATGGCAAATTGGATTAAATATTTTTTCATGTTTAAAAAAATCCTCTTCCTCATAACTAGATATTGCAATCGTCTTTGTCTTGATGTATTGGGCAAATTATGCCCACCGCTGACCGTGAAGAGAAACGATCTCACTGCGGGGCGTGCGCTGTAGTCTTAAACCACAGCAACATGACCATGTGTGGGGCTACCTAACAGTGCAGCGTCTTTAACCGCTACGCCATTTAAAAAAACAAACAAACTATGGATTACTTGCACGACTCCGAACTGTGTTAAGGGTGCGTGAAGCGTTGATTAGAGTCGGCCCAGGCCTCACAGCGTAGCTATTTTTACAAAATATTTTATTTATGATTATTGCATTATTTATCATTTCCAATGATAAATAAAAATATATCAATCAACCAAAATGTTTGCACTACATTGCTGTATGCAGTAATGTTTACTCTTTTATCAAAATATTACATAAATGCAATGTTTCAGTATCATGGTATTGTAATTCATTTGATAAGTGATAATAAAGCCTGCAGTTTTAATCTGATTGCGGCATGCGTCTGTAATTCTGTATGCCTGGTGCATTTTCTCATCATCAAGGTCCCCTGGTTCTTCAAAAAGAGGACAAATAGGCATTTGTGATTTCATAGGAAACAGCTGACCTCAACACTCACCAGTTTCTTGACTGGCACAACCTCTGGCTGGGAGACTGGGCCCAAAGCCATTCCAAGCAGCCAATCAGAATACGGCACATTCTTCTCCACCATTTCCCGGAACTTGGGGTCCCAACTGGAGTACACCACTGTGCCCCCGACAGCACCTCCTACCACCGCCAGGCCTCCTATGGCTACCTTGAGACCAGCCCCGCTGCAAAAAAGGCACATGTGTAGTAGGTGGTTGCAGTGGGAGACATTTGTCTGGCAGTTTAGACTAATAATCATTACATATCCAACTAGAAGCACTCAGAGATTGCAAACCAGCACAGTAGTGATAAAAAAAAATTGTACTTTTAGTGCTAACAGTATGGGTGGCAACCCATTATCAATGCAAGTGCTTGAGTAGCGCGATTGCGATTGATGCCACTGGCAAACATGCTCAGCACAAGCCAACTACACTACCCAGCGACCCGGACGTCTGGTCTGGCGGTAATCGCTCAGCGATCTATCGGCAAGTTGATGATTGATTGTATGATTGTTACTTATCAGCTCCAGAAATATACCAAAATGTAATTAATTGTTCCATGTGTCATTTCCAACTGTACAAAATTTAATCCAGTTCCGTGCACCACTTTTCAGTTATCTTGGGGACAGACAAACCAACCAACATCACCTACCTACATCATGGGCATTGAAGAAAGCATGATGGTTTGTAAAAGAGCTCCTTGTTGAGTGGTGTGGTGTGTATGATGAAGACTGGAAAATTACAGGAAGGGGAATTGCTAGCTGCTAATAACATTAGAACAACATTATGCTTTATATTTTATTAGTGGTTCAGAGGATCCGCTGATGTCATTGAAGTAAAGTACTGGGCACCGAAGATGGTTACTTGATATTTGACAGATAATGGCCAATTAAGAGGTACCTAGATTAACCAGATTTCGACATCCTTAGTACCACAAGAACCACCACCACTTGCATGCCTACATCCGTCTCTCCTCTTATATTCCCCAGATTCCCCAAGCAACAAGCAAATACTTAGAGATGTTAAAGGCCTTAAAATTAAATTATTTTAGCATTGGAAATACTACTTTCCATATGCAATTCGACAAACACTGATGCATGTTTAATAATAATAATAATAATAATAATAATAATAATAATAATAATAATATGAGAATAACATTTTGTTGTGCACAAAGTAAACAAGCAGATTTTATTGATCGGTCCATTACTGATTACATTAGTGAAATGTCTGCTCCCTAAACATTTTTGGTTTAGGGTGCAGCCATTTAGAGACATTTACCTCGGAACTCGGACATCAGTAACAAATACTAATACCAAGTTTAACTTTCCAGCAAGAGACTGATTAGTCAATGGAAGATAAAAATAGTTTGAGCCAAGGCGGAGAGCAACAATGTGAGACAAAAATAAATCTAGTGGCGTGTCTGGAGGTTGGAAGAACACTCCAACCTTTCCAGGCACACTGCAACTGGTACTGATGAGGTCAATAATAAACAAGGCCTTTAAAATTACTCAACACTAGGGCTATATGCTAAAGAAAAAAAGCACCAGATCCCAATATTCCAGACCAGTTACATATAAGAGTCTTAAAGTGAGCATGAAAACAAGACTGTTCTCCTGAGAAAGTAGGCATCCACTTTATATTCTAAGCAGTTATGTTTAGTTTGTTAGTTCATTAGTTGTCCTTCAAGGATCAGTGAAAAAAAAGTGTGAGAAAAGTTGGCAAAGAGAGTTGATAAATCAGTTATGGAGTTTAAACTCAATTGTTTGACTTTTGAATCTTCTAATGTACCTTCTTAACTTCAGGTGCTTTATTTTATATCCCTTAATTCAAGTCACCGCATTCCACTAACTTAACAACCCATAACATAGGGCACAGGATTTGCACATGCATCACTCGTTAACACTTGGTGATGTAAATAAGTATGATGTAAAATACACTTGTCTATTGTCGAGTAACATCAGCAAATATAAGCTCTATCCCCCTTTACTTTCACTTTAAAGGGCTCAGAAATGGATGCAGACCTCACTGTTTTTACATCATACCATACACTTCCCATGACTGATTTAGCTATTCTCAAGATGAGAAAAAAATAAGTCTACCAAATTTCTCTGGGTGAGCAAATGACGTAACTGAATGTTGAATGAATATGGCCATTTTAGAAGAAAAACAGCTGCCCCCCCCAACGCTCTTAGTCAAGGCGTACCAGAAAATCCATCAAGATCCTTGTTTCCAAATACATTAAAAAAAACACATAACATTGTAGATAATCATCTTTATAAGACACGTTTAGTTATAATTTGTACATAATATTTGGTGGATTCCTTGTCATGGAAACCCTTGGAACTGAACGGTGTAGAAATGGTAAAATATCCATTTATAGTTAATTAACACAATTTTGTGTTGTGTACTGTACTTGTTCAGTTTGATAGTAGTTTTAAATGCCCTTTGGTCTGGATGGGTTAAATTTAGGTATGACAGAGATTGCAAACACCCCTGAACTAAAAATGGATCACATGGCTAGACAGAGATGAACAATACCTTTAATTACTTAGATTGTGGGAATTGGTCCAGAAATGGTGGAATTGTGATATTTTTAATACTGTGTATCAAATGACAATATAATACATTAATAGATAGCTGTGTGATTGAAATTGGTGGTTATAAGTGCATGTAATCCCCTATTCCCGGGAAATGTTATTTAGTTTACACTCAACTTTCAAAGTATGAATGAATAGCACAGTCCGCTTGAAAACAACACTAATCTCCCATAATCAGATTTGAAATTCCATCAATGTTGACTCTCTGCGGTATCTGCAATGGGGTGGGGTCATATTAGTAGTCAGATTGGTATTCCAGAGGAAAATACACCTTCTAGGGGGTTTGGGACACATGATCAAGTCAAAATGTTTGCCATGCGACGGTGATCCGTCAGCACACCTACTAAATGTTATATTCACAAGCAATGTGGTAAAGCATTCTCGGCAATATGTCCTACCTTCCACCTCTGCCTCCTCCTGAGTATGGTCTAGCCCGGAGCAGCCCAGGAGCTCTTTGGCACAGACGCCTCTGTGGAACAAACATTTGCTCTTGGTTCGTTGTTTGTGGCATTTAAAAATCATATAATCTCACTCATACAGTTATCAACAATAGATCAATATGTTTTTATTAAAAACATATGTATGCTAATATACTAAATATTCTACCGTTTGCACACATATCACAAGACCAATCTACAACACAACATCAGCACAAACCCTCTCAGGCCCCCCACCACTGCTTCTAGCTGTTGCCATCAGCCTAACGATACAAGGTTCCACAAACTTCCATTGGCGAGAATAAAAAACCACTGTATATGAATTTCTTCATCCCTCTGCAACAACCACCCTGAACGAACAAACATTGGGCTTGCATTAACAATGATACCATCCCTCCTATATTTTTGGCGTTTTTGCAGAAGTATTGTTTTCAACGTTTCTGTGTGTTCACAAAAATGTATTTAGTATGTCGAAAGAATACTTGTCACTCGAGAGTTGTGACCATAGATAGACTGTATATAGTGACAGACAATACAGTATCATGCAGGAGCTGCCAGAAGTCGACAGTGTAAAATAATGGGCATTAGACAGTAGAGAAAGCAGCAAGAATGAGAAAAGAGCAAATCACCAGCACCTCTTTTCCACCCAAAAGCACCATGTGCTTCATTGGCAAAACTCACCTCTATATTGTTCGCCTATGTGAATGTGCAAATATAAAACATGCATAAATTGCAACACATATTCCGGCATCATTGTAATTTGCATTCAGTGCATAGATTAATTATCCTGGAACTTTGCTTGATTGTAAACGTGTGGGTTCATGGTTTAAGCCCATTAGTATGAATGAATAAATAGGTGGGTGAATAAATACGCCGTGTGTTTACATTATGGCTGATAAGTGGCGCTATCGAACCGTGACCCCTGTATCGTGAGACGTCTGATATCAGATGATGTATGCCAATAGGCACTGGAGCGTAAGTGTATTAACTCGACCATGCGGTTTCCGTTTGTATTCTAAACATACAAACAGATCCAGAGAAACGCCGCCACAGGGCCTTCCTGAGCAGTCGCGCTGCGGGACGGGTCATTGAATGACAAGCTAGCCGTCACCTACTAGTAGCCCAAACGGTTCTTCGTGTTCCCACGCCCTTTCGCCCAGGCAGTCACAGACCGCCAGGGAACTCACCCGCGCCGCGGCGCTGGCCGCTGTCACACCGACGCGCAGCATAGTTTAACGGGAACCACGGGGCGTTGTGTTGGATAGCGCCGACATAGAGGAGACCAGCCGCAACCTTTGGGACACACCGCGGCCACGGGGAGAGAGTGATGGGCCGCACGCGAACGTATTGCACAATTCTGTCGTCGGAGAAAGGTTATTTACAGTGTGTATATGAAGGGTTGGGAAAGGATTAGATGTGTTTGGATTATTTGGAGAGAATAAAAAATGATTCAGATAATCTGCAGCTGTTCAACTCATAAAAGAACCTGAAACCACGATGGATTCAATTAATGTTTAAATATCTGGAAAGCATAATCGTATTTGTTGAATTGCATTAGGTTTAATCGCAAAACGATTGGTTCCCAAGATTAATTTTGCATTGAAAGGTAATTTATATTATTTTACGATTGACACATTTTATACGTCAATATGTTTAGATGAACGATTTTTCCCATCATTACTGGGTGGGTGGGGCCGAGTTCTGCCCCTTGCGCCTGCGCAAATTAACGCCCGGTGACGTCACGGGGCAGCTTGGATAATAACGGTGGAAAATTCACTAAAAATAATTGGCTGTTGCACAGAACGGGCATCCGCTACTGTTGAAGAAGAGTAAAAACCAAAAATGTCTATCTGAAAAAATTATCATATTTCACCCGAACAATGAAAGAAACGTGTTTTAAATACAAAAAAGTCAACCTTCAAGTAATGACTGCTTCAATGCGCGTGGCATGGAGGCAATCAGCCTGTGGCACTGCTGAGGTGTTATGGAGGCCCAGGGGGTTCAGGTCAGGAGAGTTGGCAGGTTAATCGAGCACAGTAATACCATGGTCAGTAAACCATTTACTAGTGGTTTTGGCACTGTGAGAAGGTGAGGTTGTGCTGAAAAAAGAAATCTTCAACCCAATGAAGCCTTTCCGCAGATGGAAGCATGAAGTGCTCCAAAATCTCCTGGTACCTAGCTTGATAAAACACCAGCAGCTGACATGGCACCCCAGACCATCACTGACTGTGGGTACTTCACACTGGATTTTGGCATTTCCTTCTCGCCCGTCTTCCTCCAGACTTTGGCACTTTGATTTCCAAACGACATGCATTGGGTAGTGCAACATTTTCTGCCACACTTTTTCCTTCCCACAGACTTCCCACTGAGGTGGCATTGATTGAGCACTCTGGGGACAGCCTATTCGCTCAGAAATGTCTTTCTGTGTCCCTCTTGCCTGAGGGTGTCAATGATAGCCTTCTGGACAGCAGTCAGGTCGGAACCCATGCTTGCGGTTTTGAGTAATGGACCAGGCTGGGAGTTTTTAAAAGCCTCAGGAATCTTTTGCAGGTATTCAGAGTTAATTTGTTGATTCAGATGATAAGGTTAATTGCTCATTTAGAGCACCTTTTCATGATGTGCTTTTTTTTAGATAGGTATTCTTGGTTTTTCTTTCATTTTTGCCAGTTGTGTGTAATGAATGTAACATATATGAAAGTAATGTTTATCAATCCATTGCAGAAAATAATGAACTTCATCACAATATGCTAGTTTTTTGAGAATGACCCAGCAGGAGGCAGGCTGAGTTTTTTTTTTTTTAATTGCAATAGTGGTTTGCAGTCGGCAGGCGGCGCTATATAATCACGGCGGACCTGTTTACACTCCGTGCCGTGGTCTGTGTCAGACACGGTTGTTGAAATTATTAATGTTGTGCAGCTGAGTTGCGTTCTGTGGACGCGGAGCGGCGCGTCCTACCATTAAACAGCACACCGGGCTCATGGAATAAGGGTAATGTTTATGCACGCGCCGATAATGTGTTTACTGTCTTACGTTACGTTATGTTAGGGTATGTTATGTTGACGATGGTGGCAGCTCAGCGTTTCATTTTGTGTGCATCTCGTCTGGTATTTGCTGTGGGTTACGTGGATAGTGGGGTTTGTGTCAGTAAAGTACCTGTGCTTCGAGTGCTTTGGAACTGTCGATATGGTTGGCTGTAGTTGATTTAGCTGTTAACTAGTGTGGTGTGTGTCTTTAGGCTTAATGTTGCGTTCCATAAATCTTCCAAGTCGGCCCGTCCACGTTAACACTTTCACGGCTCGAGCCAATGCGACCGCGCCATTGGTCGTTTCTTCGTCACGTGCTTGTCCACTGACTTGACGTTGGCGTCTGAACCAATGAGGACTGCTTCACTAACTCGGAGGCACCGAGACGACATATCAATGGAACGGAGTATAGAACGGCTAACTGGAGGTGTTTAGCTAGCAACCAAAACGTCAACAACACTTTATGAACTCCGCACACATCCTTAGAAAAAAAGAAAAGGAAACTGAAGCAGGTGTTAACCCAAACGACAAAAGACAAAACTATCAAAGACTAAGAGACATGCACTTAAAGACGTACAATACTGAACGTGGAAGTTTAAAAGTTTGTATTTCGGTGGTGTAATCATTTGCAAAGAAGCCACTAACTGCGTTTAGTTCTGATTTAATTTGGCGTTGTTCACCCGTTTGCAAAACAAAGCACAACCCCTTGGGTATCCATCATATTCCCATGCAAGTAAGGTATTTAAACACATTTAATGAATACGCACTACTCCACAATTGTACGATTTAATTAGGAGCATCCGAATTTTATGAAGCCCTCGTTATTAAATCATGCCATTTTTACTTAGAACGGTTATTGTATCATGCCATTCCTAAACCGGACTAAAGCTTTTTTTAGTTGTCATAATGGAACACCGTCTGACGTCACTGTAGACATTTGTTTGTAACCCTTGGGATCCTCGACACCCAATCGTGGTACGTTTTTCCATTTCATTTTGCCTGTGGTCATGCTCATCACTTTTCACTGAGCTTTGATATCACAAAGATGATGTAGTAGATCTCAATGGCCAGTGTACACCAATGCAACGGAACGGTTGCAGGCAGTTGCAGACAATTGCAGGCAGTTCCATTGGTGTGTACTGGCCATAAGGGTTAATGGCGTTGATTGTTGGGTTATTGTTTTTGTAGTTGTTGTTGTACACAAGATCGAGACCACCAAGAAAGTAATATGTGGAGGCAAATAAAGAACATCTCCAAAGGAATCACAATTTGGCAGCATTTGAAAAAGACTTTGCAACCATTTTTTAAATGATCAATTATATGGATTCAATCCATCATATGAATATTATTTGTACAGCATATATATATTGGTGGATCTTCAAACATCAGTGCATTTCTTGCCTGAAAAAGTTTGGCACTAAAAGGGTTAATACAATTCAAGTGCATACATTTTGTCTTTTCTCAACAAATACTTCTTTAAAGGTAAAATACCTTGGCAAACACTACTTTGTAAATCTATTTTGGTGAATAAGACCAAGAAATGGCAGTTTCATAATTGATTGCTCTGACATTGCTGCACACAGTGATGATGACATAATTGTGACAGTGGTGTATTGTTTGATTGTGAGTGACAATGAATGAGATCTATCTTATCTATCAATATTATATATACATATACATTTCCTTTTTTTTTAAATTTAAAGTGGCTTTTTTTAAAGCATTTTTTTTTTCTTTAGAAGGAGAACATTTGTTATCCTGCCCCATTCCATGAATTCCACTTTTCGTTATGTTGCTTTGTGAGTGGGTGTGTTCGTTCCTGCAAATAGGTGCAGTATGCTGTAATTTGGCCGCACAAGAATTACAAACTCCAGTCTTGGCCCCAAACTGGTTGGGGGAGAACAAGACTAAGGTTTTGCAATGTCTGTTTGCTTTTGACATCTAGAACTCCCAACAACTCCTGGAGTGTCTTTTATTATTTGTGGCTTTTGTTATTGCACAGATTGCCTCCACTGTATGGCTGTTGCAAGCCAATTCAATAAGTATCTTTTTGTTTCTTTAACATAATTTAATTCCAATAAAAAGAATATAACTGCAAGCAGTGATACGGGGCCAAGCTGTTTTGATGCGCACACGTCCGCTTGCTGTGACGTCATAGGGTGCGTTGGATTTCGCGTGGGGCAAGGGATATACAGATGCCAGCATTTTGAAAACCAGCCGTACCCTTCAGAAGTTGCATGCAGAAGTGTAAATACAACTTTGACCGCTGGTGGCGCTAGAGCGTTTGAGCTGGGGTTCTGCTATTTGCTGTGACGTGTCGATCGATGGGCATGAAGGGGTATCCAAATTTGCAAAAGATTCTGGCTGTTAGTTGTCATGTTATGACCCGAATTCCTGTTTGGTGATCTTTACGGCAAATTTGATTGGCTGTCGAACGATTGAAGATATCCCAAATACTTTTGATAATTTCTGTGAGGGTCAGTATAGACATGCTATATACCAATTTTTAGAAAGATTGGTCGAAATTTGATTTGTTTAAGAAGACCCATACATCAGAATCAGCCTTATTTGCCTTTTAGCATATACAAACAGCAATACACAAACATGGAATTCTACTTGGGCTCTGAAAAAAGCTCATGGACGCACACAAAGGTTATAAACAGACAAGTTATGTAAACACATATTTCCATATTTTAAGATTTCCCCCAGGGCATCCTGCAAAAGCGACAAGCTTCACAACTAGAGCCAGAGAGAGATCAAAAAACCAAGGCCTCATAGAATTGAAGGCTCTGTCTCCTAATCCCTTTGTCTGTTGATACCCCAGAACCCAAAAGATTTCCAATAGTGTGTTTAGTGCTTTATTGAATAAATGATATCAATTTCATGAGATTAAATTATTGTGATTGTTGCTCCCCCTGATTTTGGTTGACTGATCGTTTAAATAATCTGAAACTACTTGACTGCTGAAATAATCTTTTAGTTGCAGCCCTAATTTATATTTTGTTAGTCTAGCACTTAATTTAATGTATGCATGGTCTGCTCACTGAAATGACCAGCTCCAATAAAACAAATTGTTCCATGTGATAATATTGCCTTGACTGATATTCTCATTGACTATGCTAGTGTAATATATGCTAGTATTACTCTACATATCATTTTTACATTTGGTCCATATTGGAGATGTCAATGAATTTAATCAATACATTTTCTTATCAAAGAATTTGTTGACACATTTAACCACACATTTTATCCATATGTGCACACTGCGTTAACTAAGAATTTCTTTCTTCTGTCCATTGTTGGACCCAATAGCTTCAAAAGCATTACGCATTGAAAACCTATATTATTAACATTACTACCACCTTAATTCTTTAAGTTGATAAGTTACGTATCATGTCATGCAAGAGTCCTTTCTGTCTTGCATGTATGATGGTAGCGTACCATATTGTCTAGCTGCGCCAGGAAAGTCTAAAAAGAGTTGATAATGAATTAATGGAATAATGAATTAACCAAATGTTGACATCCCTAGTCCATATGGCCCATCCCTACACTAAACTGTCTTCCGTGATGTTTACCCTCACAGGCAATGGCTCCCCGGAGAAAGACCAAAAGCCTCCCGATTGGGGCAAGCTTCAGTCGGGAGGCGGTGGTACGGCACGATGAGCCCAAAGACTACATGAACGAACTGTCCCATGAGGTGCTCTGCCACATATTCAGGTGCGTTTTCAGCTTTATTGCCAACACTGGACAAAACACTGAGAAAAATAAGAAAAACGAAGGATGGATAAAGGTAAAAGTTGGAGAAAGTCCCATCGGAAACGGCGGCCATGCTCTTAATCATCCCAACAAATGTTTTGCCCTTTTTGTTACCGCTGCAATGGTTGTATTTCTACATGACCATTGTGTCTTTTACAAATGTGTTCCTAATATAAAGCGAAATTATGTAACTCAAACACCATGGGTAATACTTTTATTTTTTAAATTTGTGTTTGCATTGCACATTTTGTGTAAAGAAATATTGTGATCATGTAATTGACAATGTACACATGTTTTCATATAGACTGGAAACACTCGGATTCGGACAGTGCTCACATCTGCCAAGGTTATTGGGTCAATTATATTAAAAGGATCCCCCGTAAAATATCCATTGCGTTATACAATGTTACCATGTATTTTGTGGAATATCGTTAAAAATATTGGATCCAGATTGTGATCCAAATCATCTTTTTTTTTTTTGTAAGCAGGAAGCACCATTTTCACATTTTATTGACCGCGTTCGCGTTAAAGGGGGATGAGAGTGCGGAGACGGGATGTACAGTATTTCAACTTGAGGGGAAGCGATCTCATGGCACTGTGTGTGCTGTGATCTAAGTCACAGCAGCAGGACTTTATATGGTCTGACCCGCTGCGCCACGGGCCAGCCCGGATCATATCTAGATTTGTAATGTATTGTTCCTTGGGCTAATACCCTCCTCTGATGAAAAAAAAAAATTAAATGACAATCCATCCATAGCATTTTAATTAATTTTGTGAAGAATCGTTAAAATCATGCCTTGATTTTAATACATTTTAAAGGATTGTTCCTTGAATATCCACTACTGGTTAAATGCCTTCTCTTGTTACCATTAAGGGGCCATATTGATGGATGTGTAAATGTGAGATTGCTATGAACTTGCTATGTCTTTTTTTTTTTTGTTTAGGTACCTTCCGCTCCGGGACATCATGTGCATGGAGTGTCTATCTAGGAAGCTGCATGAGGCTGTGGGCATGTACCTCAGAGTGGTCAAAGTGGTGGACTTGTGTGCCAGTCATTGGTGGGAGTACATGCCATCAGGCAAGTATACAGAGCCACGACGCGCAACACACTTTTATATAGCGCCAAATGCAACAAAGTTGCAGTGATTAAATTCTGACTGCACAGCGCCTATATCTGTTTCCTCTTCCCCCACCTGACCTCGTTCCACTAAGGGTGAGAAGAACTCAATTAGCAGTAGGTTTATCAATAGTTCCAGGCCTCGATGTTCCTAGAAATAGTCCAACCATGCTTACATGTCCTTAAGACCATCAATCTGTCAAGCCTCAGCTGTACAGACACATTTTACAAAGTAAAATGAGAGCAAGGCTCAAAATAAGGACACTGATTCAGAACGGGGCCCAAGTCTCCTCTAAACATCCTTGGATGTGTTTCTCTTTTATTAATGGGTCTAATCTGATGGTCCATTGTTTTTTGTGGTGTCTTAGGTTTCAGCGACTCCAGCTTCCTGGTCCTGATGAAGAAGATGCCTGACTTGGAGCAGTTGTACGGCCTGCACCCACATTACCTGAAGGGCATGTATGTTCGGCGCGTCCGCCAATACGAGGCCTTCAGCATCCCCGGAGTCCTGGAGGCACTCATGGCCTGTCCAAATCTTCTGGTAACTATAGCAGCCACGCCGATATGGGTGAAGGACTACTGTGTGCAACGGTTTGTTCAATGTTCAAATTGCTGCTAACTATGGTAGCTGGCATGAGAAACGAACCCTCCGCTCTCCAAACAATTTGTTTTTTGTTGAGAAATATTTTTACATGGCTTTCCAATTACTGAAAGCAATCTTTCAATATTTCAATATCAAATGGTTTGTCCAATGTCTTATCGTAAACCTCCCCATCAATGCCTGGTTTTAGTTTAGCTTGTGGTATGTTGAGCATCTAATGGGTCATCCATCTAGTGTGTCTGACCAAATGAATTTCCAGGTCTCTCTGAGATGTACGCTTTTGAATTCATTCTTGTTTCTGTTCATATCTCTTTTGTAAATAAATAACGATGCTAAAATATGAGACCCTAGGTGAAAACCAAACATTGATCGATTTTTGTTGACATTGGATTTTGGCAATTTTCATTCATGAATACCATTTTGTCATAATGGTGGAAAAAACCCTCATTGTTCAAGGTGGTTTGGAAAAATCACCTGAGAGAGCATCTCAAATAAGGTGAATGTAGTGGTGTACGATATACTGAAAAACAGATGTACTGAAAACATTCAAAAATACTGAAGCATTTATATTTAATAACATATATGGCCACAAGAGCGCAGTAGCTCTCCACCTAGCTTCATACTGAAAAGGGAAGATCCAAATATGACGCTCTAAAAAAAGTTATGTGAAGTGTACGTTATACCGTTACATATACATTTGCATCCATATCGCCCAGCTCTAGTTGAACGGTAACTTCAAAAGCGATTACTCCTACTCAAACCTGTCCTGTTCTTTTTGACAGGGTGTGGAGACCTCCCACCTACAACTTGTAGAGGCCATCTGGACTTACATGCCCCAGGTGCACATCCTGGGTAAGTTCCGGAACCGCAACGGCGCTTTCCCCATACCCAGAGAGAACCGACTGAGCATCCCCATTACTGCCAAGATCCAGACCCTGCACCTTGTGGGTGAGTTTCCTGGCTGTACAGCCTTTATTTCAAAAGCTGGTGACCTGCAGCCTACATTGACGGTCACAACCGTTTTTCTCGAACCACGGATGTCAATGTTTAACCAACAATCTCTTTTTAACTAGTTCATTTTTAATTCATTACATTTTTATATAATGAATAAGCATATTTTAGTATTGGATTATTTTGAGTACATGCTGGTTACACCAACAAAGAAGAATTGTTTTATTCTCCACCTCTATGGGATGTGTATTTAAAAAAACAAGAATATTTTTTTACATTGTTGTGGATGTATTTTCATCATGTTGTCTCATCCTGCCTTAACTCACATTGCCTTGCTGTCTGAAAGAAATTACTTATTGCATGAAGCACTAATCACATCATTCCAATCCCTATCCTGAACCAAATCCTAACGTTGACCATCACAGATCTGGGTTCCATGTCCATTCATTCAGCCCCCAGTTTCAGTTGATAGGCACCCTGAGCAGGAAGCAACGCTTGGAAGCACGCAGAATCCAACCTGTGTGTGTGCAGTACTTTGGCTGTAGCCCGCACACAGAGAAAAAGCAGGCAAACATGATTATCCTTGTCGAATGGCGCCCCCTCTTCCTTTTTGAGAACTTCAATCCGTGATTATCTCCCAGGTGTGAATGTACCCGAGATCCCCTACGTGCCCATGCTGCGGCATCTCTACCTCAAGTGGGTGCGGCTGACCAATCCGCAGCCCTTCAAAGACTTCCTGTGTGTCAGCCTGCGCACGTTCGTGATGCGCCACTGTGCTGGACCGGTCAACTCCCTGGTGGAGCGGCCCGGCAAGTATGTGCCACTTGTCACGGGGCTGGCGTCTGCCCGTAACCTGGAACAGCTGGAGCTTGTGCGTGTCCCCTTCCTGGGGGGGCTCATTCAGCACGTGGTGGAAGACAGCTGGAGAACAGGTACCTGCTCTGACGAGGTCTCCTTTCCCTATATTTATAGATTTTACTTTAAATGTGTCCAATAGACCAAATAAATACTTTTCCTTTGAAAAGTGATCATCAGAGAGCAATGTATGTCAACATGCAGAATATTTCTTCTCACTGCAAATGGAGTCAATCACACGTACCACCCAAGAAATGTATTTTGGCTACAACTAATTTTTTTACGATGTATTATTGATACATTTTTTTCCTTTTGTATCGTCCAGTTTTAGGTGAACATCCGAAGAGAAGATTAAAGTGTAGTCTGTGTTCATTTATTTATGTTGTTATTTATTTTTGGCTCTCAACTTTCTCTGCCATTCAGGCAGAGAAGGTGTTTATTTTGAAGGGAAAACATCACGGCAAACTGGTTGGGGATGCAGAAAAGATATTGGCTCAGACACTGAATGTCAGATTTTGGTTACCTAAAAACCTGATGTCATTCTCAACATGTTCTAAGTGACGATATTTTTATGCCTTCCTTGATGAAGACCAATTACAAAGGTTGACTTATTTTCTCATTCAGAGGTCAAACCATGCTAAGACCTTTTGAACTCCACTCCTACACCATGTTGTAGGAAAAAAAGAACTAGGTACTGATCATCACTTATTTGTATTTCAGGGGGCTTCAGAAACCTGCACACCATAGTGTTTGGAGCATGTAAGAATGCCCTAGAAGTAGACCTGGGCTACCTCATCATCACTGCGGCTCGCAGGTAAGGGAATGTTCAAGTATCAACACACATTTTTGATAATCTTCTGATAAAGAAGCATTTTGCAAAATGTCACATAACAAATGTTCTGTGAAGGGCCTCTCCTGCAAGGCAGCCAACCACTTAACTCATGCATGTTGGCACCCATTTTCTCAAAGTTTTCTGAGCCTACCATACAATATCGGCCATTTTGGGGATTTCCAGTGGCTCACAGAAAACATTGTAGAATGTACGCCAAAAATGTGTGATGGCTCTTTTTTAGGTTTTATGGTGAGGGTAGTAATTACCCTTGATCATTGTGTGCAATTTGATGCAGCCCGCATATCCAGTACTCACTTGCCTCCTCTAGTAAATGCTGGGCGCCGTTTCATGCCATAATGCGCACAAGTTGACTGATGGTGATCAGCATTCACAAAATTGGCGGTGCCTTGCGCTGCGTTCCACCCACATTGGTGGTTGCCAACTAACGTTATCGCACTGCAACATAAAAACAAATGTGTTGCAGCTGCTACCATAGCAGGCTCAACCCACGCCATTAACGGGTGTTGGCCAATGCACCAATGCAGCAAAACTTTATTTTGGCAGTGGAAACGTCACAGAGAGCAGAGGTTCAGCAACCTCCCTGTTAGTTCTCAGCAAATTCAATTTCATCCTTAACATTATGCACACAATCTGCATGAATTTCAAATCTGCATTTTTTTTTCCCGCTGCATTGTAATTGTAATATTCAAGTGGCTGAAACGTTCCTACAGCTGACATTATATGCAATTTGTTTCTATTTGTAGACTTCATGAGGTCCGCATACAGCCTTCGCTCACCAAAGACAGCGTTTTCTCTGCCCTCAAAATGGCAGAGCTGGAGTTCCCTCAGTTCGAGACCCTGCACCTCGGACACGTGGACGACTCTCTCATACAATGTGAGTGTTGCTGTGTTCACAAAGACTGCATTAACTTTTTTTTTTTTTTTTTTTCCAAGTAATTTTTTGGGCGCAAGCACCATTCTTCATTTTCTTTTCTAAATTTATTGACAGAGATAGTGACAGGATTAAATCGTAAACTGGGATGAACAGTCAGGAGGAGACATTGCAGAAAAAAGACGATGCTATGCAAACCAACCGCTCGCCCCAAGACTGCATTAACTTTTTATCAACTCTAGCCATGATATTTCTAGCCATTGGGAACGAGATTGTGATGTCACTCGTGCAGCCTGCTTCCACGAAAAGTGTAGCTCCTCCTCGTTTCAGTCGGAGTTGCATGGATGCACATGGAGTTATTTACATTTGCATGGTGCGCAAGCGTGCCGAGAGCCAACATGCCGGGGAATCGCAGCGTTAAGGCTGTGCTTATCATCACGCATCACGAAAGTTACATTTATTTCATTTCCCCAAATGAAACCTTACCGCAATCCGAGACGAAAAGACGCCATCTTCATTGCTGCCGTTGGACGAAAAGAAACTGACCATCGACTGCATTCCGGACGAGACGAAGGTGTGTTCGCTACACATCCTTTCAGGTTCCATTCAAGTTACCTAAAATATTTGTCAAATGAGTTGCGTTTCCTTCGCACCGAGATGCCTCACAATACTGCGTGTAGTACCACGTGACCGTGGCTCCAACTTGTAGCTTAACCCTTGGGGGCTGCGAGGACCGTTTTGGTCCTTTCACACTTTTCTTTTGTGTGGCGTTTTGGCTGTGGGCATGCCATAGCAAATATTGTGGGTGCGTTTTTCACTCAACTTTGATATGCCAAAGCATTTTATTTTTTTAAGATTTCCTTGGATTTTGTTGTTCAATGTATAGCCTTCGGTTGACGAGGACCGTTTTGGTCCTGTGTTGCAAAAGCTATAATTTTATAATGGCTTGACCTTTTTTGACCATTCTTTTTTTGGAGTGTCATTCAACTTCTCTACAAACAATATTGTGAAACTTGAATGATTACGAAAACGAATTAACCCTTTACTCCCCAGCTATGTCTATACACCATTTATTTCATGAAAAACATCCAAAATACTGTATTCAGGGGGGGTGCA
>OMKY01000023.1:1343-18866 GCA_900302395.1 Bregmaceros cantori
GGTTTAACACACAGTAATTGGACGTGGTATTGAGTTTGTACACACAGTCACACAGCGGTTGACTTCCAAGCTTGTGTTTGCCAGAGCAGATAAGAGTTTAGCTAATAAACCAATTGAAAGGAGCTCCTTATCTCGCTGCCCAAAACCCCGGCGTGATTCCAGAAATAGCGCATGCCATTAGACGCACACAGGCCGGTGTATCCCTTTAAATCGTCTTTAGTCTAGGACAATTAGACTGTACAATGATGACATGTAGAGCTTTAGAAGGTCCTTTACGTCTTTGACAGTTTGTACTGTACAATGCTGACATGCAGAGCTTCAGAAGGTCCTTTATGTCTAGGACATTTAGACTGTATAATGATGACATGAAGAGTTTTTTCTTTCTTTGTCATTCATTCATCTACTTCTTATATTGCTATGATTGTCGGTAATGACAACACCATATCCCTCTTCTTCAGCACCTCCAGAGTTTCTGCAGTGGCCGCAGTCTGTGTCGCGTCCACCTGGGGGCAGTGCCGTGCTGACGTGCAGTGCCCAGGGTGTCCCGGAGCCGCACATCATCTGGCTGAAGAACGGCAAGCTTCTGTCGCCTAGCAACAATGTCAAGCTGACCAACAACAACACGTAAGACCGCCTGCAGACGCCTAGCAAGCATGTCACAACTAGCCAGGCAAGCCATAAAAACGGGTGTACTCGATTTCTTTGGTCACAGATTTGTTTGTATAAATTCGCATGGCACTTTTTTTTAAACAATGTTTTATCAACGTTTTCAAGTTTTCGAAAAGTAAAGTAACGAGGAAGGAGTTTAACCAGTTTAACCGCAGGGAGGAAGTGGCACGCAAGTCCTGGCGCTCAAGTCGCACTCTCAGTGAGATGTTTATGGAAAATAATCATTACTTTTAGTTCATTCAATCAATAGTCATCAAAGCTCGGACTCCAGAGGCTTTGTGCAGTTGCAGGATATGGTTGATAATGTTTACTTCGCTAAGCACTGTATGTCCCCACAGCACTCTAGCGGTGACTCGTATCACGGCAGATGACGAGGCGATCTACCAGTGCATCGCAGAAAACAGCGCGGGTACCAACCAAGCCAGCGCTCGGTTGGCTGTCACCCCCTCCTCCCAACTACCGGAAGCCCCCTCCGGCCTGCAAGCCACGCCCATGTCTCCCACCTCCATCCAGCTTACCTGGGAACGGCCCGCCCCTGAGGTCACTGATCAGATCATCGGATATGTGCTGCACATCCGCATGCTGGGAGGTAGGCGCTGGGGTAGCATCATGCTGGGGAGACAGACAGAGTATCTCTAACTAGAGCCCTGTACAGACAGGGTGTCTCTAACAGACAGAGTAGCTTTAACTAGAGTCCTGTACAGAGTAGCTCTAACTAGAGTCCTGTACAGAGTATCTCTAACTAGAGCCCTGTATAGACAGAGTAGCTCTAACTAAAACCGTGTACAGTGTTTCTCTAACTAGAGTACAGACAGAGTAGCTCTAACTAGAGCCCCGTATAGACAGAGTATCTCTAACTGGAGCCCTGTATAGACAGAATAGCTCTAACTAGAGCCCTGTGCAGACAGAGTAGCTCTAACTAAAACCGTGTACAGTGTTTCTCAGACAGAGTAGCTCTAACTAGAGCCCTGTACAGAGAAAGTAGCTCTAACTAGAGCCCTGTACGGACACTGCATCTCTAACTAGAGTCCTTTACAGAGTAGCTCTAATTAGAGCTCTCTACAGTCAGAGTAGACTCAGTAGAGCCTTCACTCAAAACCTGGGTCAGGTATTCTTATATTCTTCATTATGTTTCAGAGCCAGACAGCCAGGAGCTCCAAGAGGCTGTGAGCAAGAGCACGTTCCAGCACGAGTTCTCCAGCCTGGAACCGTCCACTACGTACTCCATCTACCTGAAGGCCTACTCCCCACTCGGAGCCAGCCAGAGGTCCAACGCTATCACCACCACCACGCTAGGGGGTGGTAAGTCAAATGTTCGCTTTGGCCGTCCAGAAGGCACCTATCGTTTCAGTTATCTTGAGTTCAAGTTTATCTTTTTGGATTACAGGTTGTTGCATAGAGAGTTTGAAATGTCGAATCCTCGGGTTGGCCAGTGCCAACTGCATGGAGAAGGAATTTTGTGGTGTGTATATATATATATATACATATATATATATATGTATATATATATATATATATATATGTGTGTGTGTGTGTGTGTGTGTGTGTGTTTTTCCAGCCCATTTAGGCTGTTTTTTCCAAGCTTCATTCATTAGCGTTAGCGGAAACATGTGAAGATGGGGGCCAGACATGCGGGAAATACGGCGGTGGCGAGATTCGAACCACCGACTCACCGCGCTATTACCGCTCTGCTTAACCGACTGAGTTACTGGGCAGAACACAATTAGGGATATTACTGTTAAGGTTAGTAACCCCCAAAACCTCCCTACTCCTTCAGTTGGTGGTTTCAGTGAAATTTCTTGTTTTCTACACAAAGTGCTTCCAGTGTCAGTCACTCTGCAATGTTTTGAAAATTTTTTGAAGATGTCTATTCAGTGTGAGCAGACGAACAACACATTATTAAAACAAGATGATGGGAACTTGCGGTGTGCTATGACTCTATGACACACTGAAATGTTATCATGCGGGTCTGCGCCCCACGCACAATTTAATCATATGTGCAAAAGATGGATGCTTGCACATTTTCACACGTAAACTCCTCTATAGATATAGATAGTCAGAGAAGCCATGAAACATACACTGTGATTAATGTTGCACATCACTTTTGGTCCCATCCTCAGCACCGGCCTCCCAGACATTTTACACCAAGGTTCTGAACCAGACGGCCATCCAGGTGCTGTGGGACCTGCCGTCCAAGCCAGGCAGAGTGCAGGGCTACCGGGTGTCCTGTCGCCAGGTTCCCTTGGCAGATTTCCAGCCCGCGGAGAGTCTGCCAGCTCATATCAGCACCCACACCTTCTCTGGTCTAGGTCAGTCAGATAAGACGAGATAAAATGTAATGTCCCCGCTGGGGAATTTGTCATTTAAAACATGGTGCTGCATACTCCAATAAGTTATGGTCTCAAAGGGATTGTAGGTATTTGAATGCATTAATGAATAAACCATTTAGCCCTTGAAAATTGAACTGGATGAGATTGCTTTCGCAGCCACTGTTGAAAACAACCTTTAAAGTAATACTCGACTCATAGAGTAGTCAGACTAACTAGTAGTCAGTTCATCAGGCTAATCACACACATGTGTAGACTCTATGCCAGTGCAAATTTAAAACTTATGTTTTTTTTTTACTTTTGTTTTGACCTTATTCTCTATCTGTCGCTCTTGAGAGAGTTGTTTCATGCCCAACTAAAATTCGATGTGTGTGTACTGCTGTCACGTATATGCAATATGGTGAATTAAAATAAATCTTGAATCTTGAAATGCTCAAATTATATTACTGTCAGCACAAATATAACACAGCACAATATACACAGGTGGAATTTGAATATGGACACAGTAAAGTCTCTGGTGTGAACATAATAACAAATAGCAAATAAAGTCATAGGTAAATTCTCAGTAGTAGTAGGGTGTCATGCTAAAAGGCATGGTCGACTACATAGAGTTACATGTTTGCGTAGATTTATCAGTCCACGGAGACATGTGCTGTGAGAGTGTTCATGGTTTAATGTTGCAAATTACTTGCAAATTTCAACAAAATAACCACATGTTTTTCTGTGGCCCATCCATTTTTAAACTAAACAAAACTACTAAAAAATCATGGACTGATTTTCATTACATTTTTACCAGAGGTGGGTATTGTCCGACGGACAATTCATTACATTTTGGATTTGCGCTGGAACAAGGATTATTTTTTTACTGCTCGACCTATGGTCCGGGGAGCACGCTCCATAACCACTCAGCCACCGTGCCCCTTGGAACCAGACTTTTTTTTCCAGAAGATTCAAAAAATACAAAAGTTAGAGACGTTCATGAAATTGTTTCCAGGCTTTGGCTGAGGTTTGCGCTCACCGGGTGCTTCTAGTTGCATATATTTACAGTCGACTGTGAGAGAGAAGAGATGAGACAAATGGTGACAATATAAAATTGCTGGTACTTATACTGTTGCATTGCTACTTACACGATCCCTGCCTCTAAGTAAACATTGACTATTACAGAACCAGCGGCCATGTATGAGGTGAAGCTGGTTGCCTACAATGGAAATGGGGATGGACCAGCGACGCTGAAACTGGTCTCTCTGGCCGAACCACACCAGTCAGCCCCTAACACCGCAGGTAAATCACACTCACCAGAGATGGCGAATAACAAAGTACAAATATGTTATAGTACTTGAGTAGATTTATCAAGTATACTAAGTACTTTTAGTAGGATTTATTTTTCTGACAACTTTTTACTAAGACTTAGTAAATTCTCAACACAAATATAAATATTTCTACTCTTTTCCCAAAACACGGACTAGACTAGACAAGAAACTGCTCTTGTTACTTTTTAAATGTAAAAGAAAAAAAAAACTCGGAAATATAAAATTATTTATTTTGAATGATTTAATTTGAAAAACAAAACATTTAATTTGATAACACCAAAAAAATTGTGTATGTGTGTGCGCGCGTGTGTGTATGTGTGTGTGTGTATACAGGATGCAACTGCGACAGCAACCAGAGCTCCACCCTGCTGGTGGGAATCCATATCGGTTTGGCCTGCATCGTTTGTTGTCTGCTGTTCCTTATCGTGGGCTACAGACACAAGTAAGTCATTTACGCCTCATTCAGGTATTAGTCTTACCACCTATCCCCATCTAGTGGTCTTTCTGTGTGTTGCAGTTTCGACCATAGTATGTAGTATAGTAGTATCCAGTCAGATTTCCCATCATGCAGTCATTTCTTGCTTTCTATTAAGAATTGTACCACACAAGTAATGATATATTATAGTCTAGCCGAATACAGTGTAGCCATATTCAGTATTTATATAAGTATTTATATACTAATATTTATATACTAATATTTATTTACTTTTTTTTTACATAATTTGCATTTCTGTAATGTGTATTAACAAGGCTTGCTATGTATAAGACCTTAAGAAGTAATATTATCTACTGTCAATAGATCATACTTTGATAAGCCTATCTTAAGTTAAATCTCTATCTCTCTCCCTAACCAGGAAAGGGACCCAGGATGGCTGGTCCCACCCAGAGGGCTCTCTCCACACCAGACCTGCTAAAGACCAGGCACCCGCCAGCCGCCCAGAGGCGATCGAGCTTAGGAGCCAGGTTAGTTAACACCAGTGTCGTTATTTTGATGGCTACAGGTTATTACATCTGTTGTAGACAAATGTTATTATTTATATTCAATGAGTTTTGGATTAATCAAACAGCCTGCACAAAACGGCTTTAATTAAATGAGTAATTGGACAATGTGTGTACATAATGATATACCAATACATCACGTTAATTTCATTTTTATATTCACATTTACAATAGCTATAGTAACTGATTGACCTTTGACCAATTAATGGCTACGGGCTTAATTTGCGCTACACGAATGAAAGTAAAATGTACTTTATTGTGCGCCCCCCTCTCCCCCTCCCTCCCCCCATAGGGATGTGGCCCCACCTCTGTGGTGCCTATGGAGGGCCATCCCCCACCTTGCCAAGTTTTGGTGGAACAGCCTCCTGCTCCAACCTGTGACGCCAGCAGCACCGGCACCGGCTAACTGACACAGATCATACAACCACTCACTACCCATCTACCCCATCATTCCTTGACTCCACCCCTACAATACTTCGCCCTACTGTCTCAACCAACCAACGTCTCTGTCTTGGCTCCTGCCCTGCAAACCAAAGCCTTACACCATTACTAGCCTCTCTTCCCCAAACGTGGCTGTTAGGGGACCTCAAAGAACTTTATAAAAAGATGTATTGTGCTAGATGAAAAAAATGTCCTTATAATGTTGAAGATGTCCATTTTGTTTTGATGCACAATTCAGTCGAACACAATGCCATTGTCAGGAGTTCTCGGAAAGTCTATTTATGATTTTTCACCAACAGTGCCCGATTTTATCCCCAACGCTCCTGCCAAATGCTTCTAAAACCCAGCGGCCTTGCGGTTATCTGGCCAGAGAAGCCATCCCGCTGTGGGATGGTTCCAAAGCTTGATGCTCTGATCCAGACGAAGACGCTTCTTTTTCCCAGACAAGCCTTATTAGTACCATTGTTAACCCCTGGGCAGGACACCAAACAGAGACCCAGCACTTCCCCTCTGTTCAAGCTACGTCCACACCGAAGTCAGAGCCCCCAAACCGATCAAAATGTTTTGATTTACTCACCCAAACCTGCCATGCGTTTTGTGAAGCAGCCAGTTTCATAAATTGGCTGTATCAACAGGTATGCGTTTATTCTGCACTAAGCTACAGACTAAGATCTATTCTTAAATAACCACTGCCTTCAAGTGGATTCCAGTTCAGGATGTGATAGGAGTGCATCCAGCCTTTCAGGTCGGACTAAAATGATGGCTCGGTATGGACGGAGCTCTTAACCCCATCCCCCTGTCTCCCCCCTCTCATCTCCATGCTCCAAAGATAACTACCTCAGCCAAGCGAGCCCAAAATGCTGCTGCGGCGGCCACACAAGGAACCACTTTTGCCTCGAGCTGCTGGAAGAAGCAAGCCAACCCTCCAACCAAAAGGGCCACGCGATGCCCCTTACTTATACTTGTTTGTTGTAGATGCCTTTACTCCCCTGGTGAGTTTCTCCCCCCAACAACCCCCAACCCACTAAGTTATAGTGGGTCAATGCCTGAAGAACCTTGGACTGTGAATGTGCCTGCTCCCGAAGACTTCGACCATAACATCCACCAGGAACAATGACACCTAGGAATGGAACACGTGACTAAACGATTTGTTACATTTTTCACTTTGGAGCAAAATATCACAGGAAAATCGTCTTTTATATTATTGTTGAATAGAAAATGAGGAGTGTTTGTGAACAGAAATCACATCAGATGGTCGTGTAAATCGGCCAGTGTTGAATCAACTTCCATAGAGTTAAATTTAACACTTTCCAGAGTTTATATAATTGACACATTTGAAAGTGTTGATAGTTTAACACTATTTCAGTGTTAATTCTTTAACACTCAATACTACATTTAACGCTATTCTAGTCTATTTCCCCCTCACTGATTAGTGTTCCAAACGGAAGAAGCTTGGCAAACCGGATGTGGAAAGTCCCTCTCAATCAGTTGCCTCAACTTAAAACAACACCTTCCATAGAGCTGTTTTTAAAGTAATATCACAATCAACACCCGTCAACTCTGGAATAATTAACACTAGGAAAACCAACTCAACTTCTATCTAATTTTGCTGTGCAAGCAGACTAGAGATAGCAGATGACATATTTTTTCATTCGCAATCGCTGCAAAAAAAAAATCTATTCAGCCGCTATCCATTTGCAGAAACGTTTATTCACAGATTTTCAAAAGCGATGTTATGTAAATCTTTTTGTGTGCTTCAACCGCAACAAATCCTGATTTTAATTAAAATATCATTTTCCAGCGTGTCATCCGCCCGATCCGTGGTTTATCTGTGGGATCTACGGGTTTGGCTGCAATCTGCACATCTCTACTGCAATTACGAATCACACAGCCCTTCAGCCTAACCGAGGATTCAAAGTCCTTCAGTCCTCAATGCGGTGCAGTGTCTAGACTTTGAGCGTTATGAGAAAATAAAAAAGCATTAAAAACATGGTATGTCAACTTTAACATTTTAACATTTTCCTACGATAGTTCTATGTGATTCCAAATCGCTTGCTTAAGCGACACTAGCAAGGAAGATCCACAAACGGTACCACAAAAAGATGCTGAACAAAATATCAAGTCGGTTTGCTGTTTTATTTTGCCCAAAGTTAATTGTCTGAACGAGTGACTTACATGGATACCAGATGTGTAGTAGAAGTCGGGAGCGAATACCTACATATCTTCCATATAGGGTGTTGCCCAAAGGTGGAAGCGATATTTCTTCCAGGCTGATGGATGCAGAGCGGGAGGTGCGGGAGGTGCAGGACTTGTGATGTTTTGTGCTTTCCCTGTTCGGGAGCATGTTATGTTTGTCAAATTGAGGATAGTTTTATATTTTCACATTACTATGAAGAAGTGGTTCCACCAGGTCGATTAAAAAAAAAAAAAAGTCTATGAGTAACAACACGAGAACCAAATGTCATACTATTTTTTTTATACTCTTGTTGTGTTAGAAGACACAGCTGCAATTATAAGGGCTTTTATTTCTGTGTTTATTATTGTTGGTTACACTTATGGTTCAGTAGATTCATAACGGACCGTGATATCACTCTGAATAACAAGTCAAGTTTGTCCAATTGCTATTTTGGCCCAAAAATGTTGAATAATAGCAACATATAAATGACAGTAGCAGATGATGAAAATCTATGTTCGTTAGCAGATTTGGCCAATGATTAACCCTGTTCAAGTTAAGTAATACTGTTACTACCACTAAGGTCAATATGCTGTATGTCAACTCCTATAGCCTGATACCAAACACATTGACGGATCCTAAATACTGAACTGTAACAACAATAATGTTTGATTTTGATTACATCTCTTTTGGAACTTTTACAAATATATTTTAATTGCCTGAGATGTGCGATGAAAGTTGCTGCCAAAATATCTTGAATATGTTTTTTTTAGTGGAGCTTTTTTTAAATGAAACTTGTAGTAGTTGTAGAATGGTGTCTAAGATGGTGTTTAAGAATGTTTGATTGTCGCATTGGGTAGATGTCCAACTTGGGAATGCTGCCCTCAGCAAGGAAGCCATAACATACGTTCATTTTTATTAAGCCATAAGGATGATATAAGGCCTGGACTACAAAAGCAGAATTCTTGTTTATTTAAATATGGATGCTATTGGGGTGCCATTAAACCCTGATATGAGTAATGAAAAATCTAATTTGAGGTGTTTGTGTTAAAGGGGACGTGACATGTAAAAACATTCTACATTGCTACTGTGGCTCAAACAACCTTTTCACTTACTGGTTTTCAAATCGTTTTGTTAAGTATAGTCTACCTGCCAGCTATACTGATTTTGTAAAGTGCTTTTTCTGTCTCTTGCGCTCTCAGTACGGAAAAAAAACGAGATGCTGTCAATTTAAATGCCATTACCACCACCTTCTGGCCTGGCATCGTATAGATGGGTTTACGTGCGAAACACTGCTGGGAGTCATTTTGTCCCGCCGTTCTGCAGGTGACTTCTGTGGTGCCTTATTGCTGCCTATGCCAACTCTGGGCCGAGGTCTGAGCACACAAAACACAAAAAGCGCACACCAGTTCAAAATCCGACCACTAGGTGTCGGTCTGTGACCAGTTACACGTCACCTCACTTGCCCGTTCACAATTTTGTATAAATATTGATGAAATATGGTCAAAATCCGACTTAAAGTTACTCACCGAGTGGTCACACTTCTGGACCAACAGGCTGGCTGCTTCTTCTAATAATTCCAAAATGATCAGAAAATGAAACGGGTTGCACTGATTTTTAAATCATGCATTTGTGGGTCACAGATCCGCATGAGGACATTTGGGTGTTGAAAAATAGTTCAAAACACGTCAAAACGAATGGAACCGAAAGTGACGTTCATAGTGCAAATTTCTCCAGAAGTACCCCCCCCCATACTCTAATATCTATTGCAGCATTTTGCATAAAGGGAAATGTTAACTCATCTCAAGGTTGCAGTTTTTGTTATCCACATTTTTAGAACCAAACTGTTTCTTGTTCTCCAGGCCTTAATTAGCCGTATCGTGACACTGTGAATCTCTAAAGCCATGCAGATGTTTTACCAAGCCACTATATGAAGCCATATTTTATACAAAGCCATAATTCTATGTGAAGCCATATTCTATAATAAGCCATGTCTTTTATGAATATTCTATTCTACAGTTTTATTTTATCCTCTTCTGTTTTGAATGCTGCTTGCGTTTCAGGTCTGGACGAGTCTACCTGTTGCCTTACACACACACACACACACACATACACATACCCACATAGTCGTAGATACACACAAAATGACATGAACATGCACATACAACACACAGAAAGACACACACAACATGCACACAGATCCACATATACACACACATACTCGAGTCATAGACAGGGTTGAGAAGGCGTTACTTTTGGATTACCTTTGAGACATGTTATTTTTACCAAATCATTTGGTACACACTGTAGGTGTTCAACTCATAATATAGTCTGAATTCATACTGAATTTAATTCGAACAGACATAAACACATTAAATGATTTGCTGTATGATTTGATCAGGATTAGTAATCTTATCGGATGACTTTTGGATTACTTTTAAAAAGCTTTAATCAAACAATTCCAAAAAATAATTTCATGTGTTCCAAATGTTTTAGTTTATTAAATTCAAAGTGGTTTAATACCATTATGAGTTGAACGGCCGCAGTTTAACGAAAATTATTTCTTAGAAATTATTTAACTCAAGCTTTTTCTAAAAAGTAATCCAAACGTAACCCCTTCCCAGCCATGTCCGTAGATACACACCAATAGACATACGCGCACAACACACACACACACACAGCCATAGACACACACATATACACAGATAGGAGTGTAAGATATTAGAATGTTTAGTAACCCATGGCTGGGACCAATGAGAAAATGCTTTAACGTTATGAATATTGTTTTCTCTCTTTCTCAATTTTTATTTTCTTCAAATATTGTTGGGAACACGACTTCCCAAAGCTTTAACTTGGTTTTAAGAACACACGCAGTCAACAGAAGTTGCAGGTGGGGGCAAAGTTTAATGTGTTGAGAAAATCTGTCTCTCAAATAGCGGTCTGTACTGTACTGTATTGCTGTTTTAAATGTCAACATAGACACCAAACACAATATTGGACAGATTTCTCTTCACTTGTAGAGAGGGACATTGCAAACAGCTACAGAACCACTGGTATTGTACTTTTATTATTTTTATCTTTCTGAATAATTTTCCGTTCCTGATGAAAAAGCCTGTCCATGTCCCCTGGTTACTGTGCGTACCTTGTTCTGTTGTTTCCGTGCCTCTGCCCTCGCCTGGTTCTGTGATCGCTGCAAGCCAAATAAAACCATTGAGTAGACTGGTCTGATGTTGTCATTCCCTCTGCACAGTGCACCGTCTTTATTCCCATGTTACTTTGCAGGAGTAACTGTGTTTTCAAATATGACATACATATTGTGATGGCTGGGACGCCTCCAATCGGAGGAGCAGGAAAGTGTAACTTGGGAAGGCACGTCTGGATGGAGGTCGACAAGAGGCCAGCCTGGCTACTTGCCAAGCATCATCCAGATCGTACTTGTACCCCTCTGCAACCTCAGCCACGGTGGCACCATTCATTGCACTACCTCCCTCTCACAAGGCTACCGTCCTCGGGAGCCGAATCTCTGTCGCGCTTCCCGTCCACGGCCTTCGGGAGCCGAATCTCTGCCGCACTCCTCGTCCACGAACCCCACCACCTGACCGACCGGCCAATCCCACTTCTGAGCACCAATGTGATGATAGGGGCACCTCCAATCGGAGGAGCAGGCAAGTATAACCGGCGAAGGCACGTCTGGATGAGGTCGACAAGAGGCCAGCCTGGCTACTTGCCAAGCATCATCCATATCGTACTTATACCCCTCCGCAAGCGCGAGCTCAGTCACTCATGGTTTCAATCCCAGCATGCCCCGCGGCTGCGGCACCATTCATTGCAATATACAATTCTGAAATCTCATACGTGGACCTACGGTGCAAAGGAACGGAGTAGGGAATACTCCCAGTTAATTATTCTTATATACAAATCAACGGACAGTCAGAGTCTGTAAGGTAAAGTGTAGGAAGTGGATCCGGAGATGAGTAGATCACTGAGGAGCATAGTGAGTTTGCTGGTTATCAGAACGAAGCATCGAGAGAGTTCAATAATCACTACTCAACGAGTGTAGGAGACAGAACCAAAGGAGGACAGTGAGGATTGTTGCAGGACGACTAGATGACTGTAATCTTGTTCTACCTCAACTACCGGCTATTAAAATGCAATCTTTAACATTTGGCAACAAATTGGCCGCCGAGCACATACTCAACACTTGTCCCCTACATCAGGGGTTCCCAACCTTTTTCATCCCAAGGACCCTCTTTCCCAGCCCAAAGCAACATATAGATAGATAGATTAGATAGATAGAACAATATTGAAATGTTTAACAGCATAATTTATGTTTAGATTTTATTATCTGTGCTGGGAGGTTATGCTTGGGGTGAGTCGCTCACAGCCTTGTGAGCAAGGGACGTGCGGTCCAGCGTCACTGTCGGCTGTAGAAACCTGCGAGTGCGGGAAAGTGTGCGCCGATGTGCAATGCGTCCCATGTGGAAAAAATAGAATGTCAGAGTGTCCACTTGTGTATAAAATTTGCCCCAGAAATGTAAACCTCTACATATATAATTTTTTTTTTACAGTCCATGTGCTAGACACTCGGTTGGCAGCGGCAGACCATGCCCTCCCACCCACGGTAATAATATAATAATAATAGTGATGGGCAGAATCATTCTCTCAGATCAACTGTATCGATCGAATCAGTTACACCAACATCAGTTTAAAATATGTGCGTTGCCTAGCCTGGGGAGCCAGAACCAACGCAATTCTTTTTATAGGGCTGTTGCACCAGTGACGTCACGGCTTGCCTTTGGCGTGGCCGCGGCGGCCATTTTGGAACCAGTGCTTGTTCGGACGCTGCCGGCAGGCTGTGATGTCACATGCACCAGCCCCATTGAGAGAGGTAGTGATATGATTCAAATCGGAAACTGGGATGAAGAGTCGGGGGAGACATTGCAGAAAAGCCAGAGAAGAGATTACAACACGCTGCTCGACTTATGGTCTGGGGGGGGCGAGTTCTGTAACCATTCTATCACCCCCCCCTAGATCTACATTTAGAGATGACAGCTTAACTGATGTTGATACTTCTCATTATATACATTCAACTTAGTAATAGTGTACCAATAAGCAGAGATGCAATCAAGTCGTTCAAGTCCCAAGTCTCAAGTCTTCTTTGGCAAGTCAAGTCCCAAGTCAACTCCAAGTCAAGTCATCATTAACATGCTGTAATTTTAGCTACATAATCTGATTTTGATTAAGTCAAAAGCAAGCAATAGTTTTGATTTTATAATAGCATTGTTTGCTTTTTTGCTACTTTAATAAAATCAGATTTCAGAGCCAAAAAATACAGCATGTTAATGATGACTTGACTTGAGTTGACTTGGGACTTGAGTTGATTTGCCCAAGAAGTCTTGAGACTTGGGACTTGAACGAGGGACTTGGTCGCATCTCTGCCAATAAGTCTATACAATTGACTCTGTGACCTGTGCGACTGTCTATTCTCAAAGGGACAAAGGCAGACTGTTGCATACTATGCATAGTATACGTGCGCCCTCTAGCGTTCGACGGGGGAATAACAATGCTTGAATTTACGTGTTGGTGCGATGTTAAAACGGTAATTATTATGAAGTGTTGTCAGTAACTACGTTGAAGTTACTTTGATTTTATTCCTTTGTCTAGTAATTAGTAATAGAACGCATTGCTTTTTCCAGAGCAGTTATCAGAATAAAGTGACTTAAACCAAATAACTTTAGTTACTATTTTTAGTTAATTTAATGTTCACATGCACAATAGTGAATTGCATCCAAGAAAATTGTACAGAATTTTGTTTACATTGGTTATGTGAAGTGAAGTTTAACATAAGCTCAAATAAACTACTGTAATGAATGCAGCATAGTGCATTCTGGGCCGGCGCTGTTGGTGAGTCTGAGGGCCTGTTTACACTACAACGAATCAAAAACGTTTTTTAAATTCGTTCTTAAAACAGATTTTTAAGATCTGCATCCAGACACAGGGGGTCTGTCCTGGAGAAAACGATACTGGGAGACGCACAAGCATGCGCAGTCCTCATCCCTCCCGCCTCCCTCACCCGCCCGGCGAACAATGTCTGCTGCTGCTGCTGCTGCACCACCCACACCTCCCAAAGATACACTCGTTTGGACGGATGACGAGGTGGAACTGCTGCTACGAGTGACTGGACTACAAATCTTCCCAGCTCCAGAACAACGTCAATTGGGAGACGTACCCTAGAAAGTACGGCGAGGTCACCGAAGCCTTCTGGCAACATTACAACAACAACGGGACGAAAAAAGACCTTCCCCAAGACCCCAGCACCATATCAGCGGTGCAAATCACTAGCAAACTAAAAGCCATCCGCAACAAATACCGACATGCCTTGGATGATTTTTGGGTGATTTTTGTTTACTTTGAATTGTGCATGATTCCCCCTGGCTAGAGTCTCCCGCGTCCAGCTCAAGGGAGTCCGATGCAGCAATAATCGACCGTCGGAGACATTTGCTCAAGGTAAGAACAAACGTACAAGTCAATAATGTTTTGCAGTGTAGTTAGACATCCTATATATCTATATTACACATCTATACATGTGTGTGTTGCGCAGACGTAACCCATGTGCGTTTGTTTCATAGACTGTATATAAGTAGACGCAGTGTGCGTGACGTCATGCTATTGCTTTCATCCTAGCCGGGTTGAACCATCCGACAGCGCGGTGCCATTGCTGAAAGTACCCGTATATCCAGAGACAAGTAGAGGTAGAGAGAGCTCTACGGTAAGTGAGAGAGAGAGACACCCCACACGCGACTTCTTCCGGTGGTACTTTCCGCTAGGGGCGCCAACGACGGAGAGTCGGAATGAAGGGGATCCTATGGGACCTGAAATAAAAAATATTAACGCGTGTATTATTGTCGTTTGTGAGCGATTCGCTCGTAGCGCCGTCTTGGTGAACGAAACACTTTAACACAATGGAGAATGTTTTGTTCAACTACATTAGGGAACACACTGTTTGAGAAAATTACATTACAAAAATAGTACCTATCCCCCTTATGATTACATTTTTATAAAAAAATATATAAAACAATCTTTGACATACATGCAATTGTTGACTTGATTGTATTGTGACCGTATATAAAAGTTATCCCAAAGTTATGGATGCAATGTAATACTTGCTTTTGAAGGGGGGTAGTGTGATTACATAACCTGTTACAATTTTCAATGAGTAAGGTGTAACTTTACGGAATTACTTGAAAGTAACCGTCGAAAATTAACAGTTGCTGTAAATGTCATCCAAATTTAACCAAACGTCTTTGCTTTGTTTTGTCACTCGTAGCAGCAGTTCCACCTCGTCATCCGTCCAAACGAGTGTATCTTTGGGAGGTGCCAGTGGTGCGGGTGGTGCAACAGCAGCAGCAGCAGACGACATTGTTCATAACCTTGGCAGCATCCGCGTGTTGTCTGTTGTGTACGTTTGTTTGTGTATGTTTGCGTGTCGGTTGTTATGACATGCTTTCGCGCCAAAAGGATGACAGCGATGGGGCGGGTGAGGGATGAGAACTGCGCATGCTCGTGCGTCTCCCAGAATCGTTTTCTCCAGGACAGACCCCCAGTGTCTGGACGCAGATCTTAAAAATCCGTTTTAAGAAGGTATTTAAAAAACGTTTTTGATTAGTTGTAGTGTAAACAGGCCCTGATTCACTTTGGAAGGCGTTTTACTTTTTTTCCCGTTTTGAGCCCAAAAACGCTGTTGTAGTCTGGATGATACGTGCAAACGGCACTGAAAAAAACAATGCCGTTTTCAGTTTCACGAAGCTTGCCAATGAGCTTAGCTCAGCTTGTTGTCGACCCCGTTCAGATCTATTTCCCAGCTCCTCCACGAGGGGGACACTCGCATTACATCACTACTACATATATGACATCACAGCAAGCATGACCCCACAATATCACAGCATGCGTAATAACAACAAAAGAAAAAGGAAGAGTCCGTGGCTGTTAAACAACAAAACAAGAAGAAAAAAAAACATATCAGGGATATCCTTTTATCAGTCGGTGCCGACTGCATACCTCTAGTTTTGGGAATGAAGTGGGTTTACCTGTGGCTATGTATTTTGACATTGCCTTGCTTAGTTTGTGGACTCTGCATGTTGTGCCGTGTGGGAGGCCGCCTTTGCTTTGGTTTCCCTCTATAGACGAGGGGGTACTTCCGGTCTCTGAATGTCACGTCCGGTGCCATTTGTTTAGACGTGTTTTGGACTATTTTACAACATGTTTATTCATTGGGAACACACACCTACCTGTTATTTTAAAAGGATGATGGTAACTTGCGGTGCGCTATTCCACACCCAAATGCTCCCGTGCAGATCTGTGACCCACAAACACATGATTTAATAATTAGTGCAACTTGTTCCATTTTCTCATTCCTTTTGGAATAACTAGTAAAAGCAGCGAGCCTATTGGTCCAGAAGAACATGTGACCACTCTGTGAGTAACTTCAAGTCAGATTTTGACTGTATTTCAATATTTATACAAAATTATGAATGTGATGTGTAACTGGTCACAGACTGACACGTTTTGTGTGTTTTGTGTGCTCTGACCTCGGCCCAGTACCAGAGTCAGCATAGGCAACAATAAGGCACCGGAAGTGACCTTAAGAACAGCGGGACAAAATGACTCCCACCAGTGTTTTGCACGTAAACCCGTCTATATGAAAATCAGATGGGGTAGTCGGAATAGATTAAAATCGTAAATTGATTATATATTTACAGTAATATCTTATTATTCTTTTAAATGGTTGGGAAAATATTGTAATTAAAAAGACAATAAAGAAAAGAAAATGAAATGATGCCCTTTGAATTTGGAATACAAATACAATTATTAGACGAGTTCCCAAAATAAGTTTCCGGGCCATAATAAACAAAATGTGAAATTAAAAAATAAAATAAAAATTAAAAAAAATTGAAACTGCATTACTGCATTCATTACACCATCCAGGAAGTTACTTGTTGTGAAGTTTGCCGGCCTCAATTTCACTTTTCATAATGATTAGTGCATATAATACCCTATTCCTAGCAAATTTGACTGTAATCTAGATTAATTATTTTTGTAATTTGATAGGTAAATACAGTAGATACGATAGAGAGACAGTCAGACAGACACAGACTATAGCCTGCAACAACCCTGAATTTAATTAATTAAAAACGAAAAAACACCTTAAATGGTTTGTTGTAAGTGATCCAATATGGTATTACTTTTGGTTTAGTTAAAACATATTTTAAAAAAATCTAATAATTAGGTAGCTTTGTGTGTTCCAAATGTTTTAAATAATTAAATCCAGAATCTCGTTACTCAGCTGCAGTTTATGGCAAATAATTTGTTTTAAAATTAATTTATACGTTATTTTTCCCTGAAAGGTAATCCAAAAGTAACCACTTCCCAACCCTGTAAATAGATGAATAAAAAAATATTCGAACAAAACAACACCCAACATTACTACAGATGACCTGCAGGGGGCAGTAACGGTCCATGTATAAACTGTGTGAACTGATTTCTCTCAGCCCATCTGTGTTTGTCCCGCTTGAATCTTAATTTGGTCTCTCTTTCTCCGTCCCCC
>OMKY01000038.1:0-15220 GCA_900302395.1 Bregmaceros cantori
CTCCTTTATATGATGTTTCTAACTTGATATTTTGATAACTACAGTGCTGCCATACTCAGAATGCCAATGAGTCCTGAACTACTCTTTCAAGTTTATTTTGAAGACATTTTTCATACTCAAATCTATGGCAAAATTGTGTTGATGAAAGCAATATGTAATTTATATGACTAATTTTATTTTTTTCATAGTTTTCCTAGTGGAAAAGGCAAAGCTGATTTCATCTGACTGTATATTTCAGCAAACCTACAATTATAGTTGATAGTCGTTTAAATGATGAAAACTATTGTAATGAATTGGTGAGTTCTATGTACACTTTTTTTCTATATTTTTCTTGAAATTAACACATGTTCCCTCCCTAATACAATCTTTCCTTCTTTTACACTCAGGATGTGTGAATATGTCATTGTACAAAAATCTTTGTACAATGACACTAGAATGTAAAAGATTGAAAATATAAAAATATGTCTGATGAACAGACATTTTTGCACTTTCTGTGTTTTTCAGTTAAAAAATTAGATGCTACACATGGAAAATGTTTCTCGTCATAGAGTTGAATATGTCCTGAAAAGAATATCAAATAAGATGGGCTAGATCCAGGTGTTGCCTGGAATGAAAAAACAACAACATTGTTTTATCATGCTCTACAAACTAGGGTAATGATTTCAGCATTCAAACTGTCCATGATACCTTTTTGTAATTATACAGTTCAAAAGTACTAAACATAGAGAAACAAAATTTTGTTTTTGTGAGGTTTTTTTCAGTAAAGCTAAATGTTTAAATGTGCTGAAAATAGTATGATCAGAGTGGGGGTTGACCAAATGGTCATAATAAACACTTTTAAATGTGTTTTATAAAGGCAAAACAAAGTCATACAAAAACGGCCAAAATGCATCTGCCTCTTTGTGCTCCGAGTTAAATATATCTACATTTAATAAATGTGTACCGACAGGTGAAACTGCGGCGGATTGAAAAAGGACAGAACTGGGAGGTAGTGGATGCCAGCCAGACACCACCAGAGGGAGCTCCTGCTGTGTTTGCGGCCGTTCTCGTGGTCAGTATAAAAAAATGCATAATTAAATACTAGGAATATTAATTAAATTGCATCTCTTGAGAAAAATAATAATAATTCATATTATGCAAAACCTTTAATTTAATGTCTTTGGTATGCCTAATTGCCTGTCTTTGCAAAAACATGAGTGCTTCTTGTCTTAGCAAAAACATGTTTTATAATTTAATTACTTGATTAATCAAAGGACATTTTTGCAGAATACATTTAGTAAAATATTAATTAGCAACAGCTCTAGTTGTTAAATGCACAATTATGGACTTGTAATGTTCCTAAATGCTGTTGTATTTATTACAGGATTCTCAAAACATGATGTGTGCTCAAACGGCGCACCCAATCCATTCCATACCAAGCCAACTTCCTACATCACTGATGCTGCCAGGGAACAGACTTCCAGCTCCCGGGGGTCTTTCCCAGCCCAGGCACACTGTCCTCGCTTCCTTCGACCAACGCCCCAGGATGAACTTCACAGCCTACCACAATCAGGGCGACAGACCCACTTCTGCAGCCGTCCACGACGGACAGCATAGAACTCCTTCAAGGCCTTCACTTCGCCAGGATAGACCCTCCGTCTCCCAAACTCCATACAGCAGAAGCTGTACCACCACATCTCTCTCACAGCTCGACACACGCCCTGCCACAACTTGCCACCCACCTCAGAGCAGATCCCTGGGCAAGCCCTCTCTTCCCCAACAGAACAGACCCTCCTTCATCTCTTCTTCGGTTCATCCGCAACACAAGTCCTCGGCCGGTCTTCTTCTCTCTCCTCAATCCAGCAGATCCATGAGCACATCTTCTCTCTGTCCCCCATCTCACAGCACCTCATCTTTCCCACAACACAATGCACCTGCTGCATCCTTGCTCGTCATCCCCCAACATAACAGACCGGCCTCCACATTCTCCGCCCCACAGCACCCTCACCATAGCAGACACGGCAGACCGGCCTCCATGTCCTCACTGTCCGTCCCACAGCTTGGACCCTGTGGTCGCCGAGACGCGGTGCCTCCGTGCCCGGCTCAGGGTGACGGTCCCGACTCCGACAGTGATATTGAGCGGATGCTGGAGGATGTGATGATGGGTCTGAACATCTTGACTCCCGTCAGCCTGGACAAGAACTGCAGGTTTGAAAGTCGATTGAACCTGGGCTGACTCTTTCAGTGCCAAAGCCGAGTTACACAAAACAAATGCTTATTGACAAATAGACAGTTTATCAACTCTTTCAGCGCCAAACATTTTAACACCAAAAATGTGCCGTTATATTTGAAGGCCCACCAATATAATACAATATACCTTATAATGTAATGGAAAGGATCTTTTAGGAACAATTGTTCTTTGAATTATATGTATATTCAAAAATATGTCTTGGCAGTAATTGTTTTTCGTTTAAATCTAGAGTTAAAAACAAATGTCCTTTTTATACTAAAAACTGTAATCAACTGTATGTCGGAAGACAGGGATCGGTTGAGTCGAGTGTTACTGTTATACTAGATATGTTTACAATTTGAATTTGGCACTGTGCCAAATTGGGTGTGGGTGTCAGCGTGTAGGCCATATTTGGCAGGCATTAGTGCAAATTGCACGTTACTTTTTCTGGTGTCACCGACCCGGAAACTGGGTTGAAGAGATCGGGGGCAGACATCGCAGACAAGCCGACGAGGGGAGGAGAACTCGTGGCACCGCGGGCACTGCAGTAGACACAGCACCAGTCTTTAACCACTCTGGCAAAAATGCCCCAATTGATCTTAAAAATAAATGAATAATAATAATAATAATTAAAAAAAAAAAAAAATATATATATATATATATACACACACACACATTTTTTTTTTTTTTTGTATGATGTTGTCTGCCTCTCTCATTCATCTCCCAGGCCTGGAGGCTGCGTTGATCCAGGCAGCTCCACTAAGTGTTCAGAACAACAGGCTGAGGAGAGCACGCCCACAGCCAGCCTGTCTGACTACAGTACTTCATGTGGAACCTCATCTTCCAAGGATACACGTAGGTTCACTAGGCTTAGTAGATTTTTAAAGGAGCTTCACAGTTTTGCCAAAAAATAAATCCAAACTTCTCACATAAGTTTGATTTTGATATTATTTATCAAAAATGTATTTCTTAGTCACTCCCCCCCTTTTTTCTTTTTTACAAGAGGTCCTTGTTACTGGATTGCATTGTGATTCTGTAGTTAATGATGTGTTTTGAATATGCCTATATACTAATTACCTGCGTCGCAGAAGCAGGCTATGTTTTTGGTCGCGTTCGTTTGTCTGTCACCAGGATAAAGTTGTGCACAGATATGGGTACACTTTTGTTGAGTTGTTGGAAATGACACACGGAACAGGTGATTTTGGTGCATTCCTGTAGCCTACAAGTTGCATAAACATACTTGATCATCAACTTACCAATAGATCACTGGCACTTGCCGTGGTCACGTGACCAGACGTCCAGGTCACAGTTGCTGCTGGGTAATGTAGTTGGCTTGTGCTGAGCATGTTCACCGGTGGGGTCAATCGCGCTACTCTACGAGCACTTGCCACACATACAGTTAGCACTAAAAGTTCTATTTTTTTGTACCACTACGGCGCAGGTTCGCAATCTGAGTGCTTCTAGTTCACACTGTTGTCCAGAGTCTAATGGCTTTATTGTTACTTCTCAGTAAACTCCTCTGTGGATCCTGATATGCCCTCCCACTCCTCTGTGCATCGGCCGGAATCCGCCCGTCCGTCTGCGGACATCTGCTCATCACTGCCTCCACTACCATCCTCTCGGGAACCCCAGTCCACGCCTCATTGGTTGGGGGCCTTTGCTCACAGTCGACAGTTTCCTCAAAGCCAGGCAAAGGAAAAGAAAAGCCACAAAAGCAAAGTAAAACATTCTCTTGGGGATGATGCGACCAGCTTGAAGTCTAAGGGATTAATAACTGGTGATCAGGTATATACATGTGAGAAGCAAAAGCCAGAAGATGTGAAAACCAAAAGGCGGTATCGTGTGAAGGCGAAACATACGCTGGACCCCAAGCCAAGTAAAGTGTCTGAAGATGCAGCTCCTGGAAACCATGCAGCAGGCATCAAGTCCAGCATTGTGCCTCACGATCGAGATAAAGGGAACTCTGTGCCAGTCTTCTACAATGTGTCTAGCAATGTTAAGGGGCTATGTTTCCCTCGCTGTATGGTAAGACTGACCAAGGAGACCTTGACGGAAATGCAGGCTGATGGACAACCAAAGAAGACTCCTGTCAGTGAGGGAGGCTCAAAGGCTGGAAAGTCTAAGGCAGACCAAGACATGAATAAAAGTACTGCTCTCTCGGTACCCTCATGTAGTAGTGAAAGTAAGACCTGTGTGGAAAGGTTGCTGGATAAAGATAAAGCAGTGCAAAGGAAGAGAAAGGTAACTGAGAAGAAAGATGAGCATCGAGGGAGGCCAAAGTCAAAATACAGGAAGACAAAAACACAAGATGAACAACTTTCATCGATTCAAGACAGACCAATATTGGTATTGCCGGCAGTTGATGAAGGTTGTCCCGATGGCCGAGCTAAAAGTCCCTCTCACAAGGAGAATGACAAGCTAATAGGAGGAAAACCAACATCGAATTTCAAAAAGCAAACACCAACCCGTGCTGAACAGCAATCAGGAAAGCAGCTCGAGCTACACACCGATGCTCCAGCAATGACATTTGCCATTGCTGGGAGTCGCGCAGACAAGCATAGAATTCACCCCCACTCTGACAAGAGAAGAAGCGGAAAAAGGCTAGAAGTTTGCCACCGCTCTGACAAGAGAAGAAGCAGAAAAAGGCGAGAAGTTCCGAGTAACGAGCGCGTCGCATGTATGAATTCTGGGGTGGACCCGGAAGTCTATGAAAGTCTATCTAAGTGTTCTCACACTGCCACCGCATCTGCTGCAGTGCAGGGATCACATCTTGAATGCACACTTGATGTTGCATCAGAGCAGAACCAAAAGTGTTCGCTAACAACAGAAACTCAGTTTTCCCGAGGAGACAACACCGTAGACCATGATGAAGTGTGCAGACCTCTTGTCATACCCGAGAAGAGAAAGCGAGGAAGACCACGAAAGATCCGGAAGCACGTTAGCCCATCAAAATGCAAGTCACCATCAGCACAATTGTTGAAACCACATGTCTCCCACACGACAGAAACTACCAAAAGTGCAATGTTATTGGCAGGAAACGTGCCCAATTCAACATCAAGGCAGAAGGTGAATCGCTGTGTATTGGCCAAAAATCTGACATCACATCCAGACAAGACAGTTGACAAATCGGGTGACAAGTGTCAAACACATTCCCACGTGCTTAGGACATTGAAGAGCCGGATGGACAGAGCAAACAGGATAAGACGTTTGGTAGCTCCAGAAAAATGTAACTTGGAGATGGCAGGCGGTATTCTCGGCAAAAAGGACTCTCTTGCTGGAAGGTGTCCAGGAGAACCAGTGGCTGAAGACCGACATGAGGAGCCTTCACTGGAGGAGCCTGATGGAGGTACGTAATGATTTCATTAGTTATTATGTTTACCAGAAATACTGCCTCAACCAGTTTTGAATATGAAGATGTTTTTGATTTATTCGCTTAAATTAATGAATATGGGTCCGCGTTGGCCGAGTGGTTATGGACACCGCACCTAACGCAACCCGATTCATGTTAGTGGCGCTGTGTCTACCTCAGCGTCCGCAGTGTTGCGAGTTCGACTACGCTCGTCGACTTGTCTGCGATGTCTACCCCCGATCTCTTCAACCCAGTTTCCGACTAATCCTATCCAATAAAAAAGATGGACGGCGCTGACGCCGGAAAAAAATAACTTGAAAAGCATTTATTAGTATTAAAATAAAATATTTAAAATAATAATTAATGAATATGTGGCTGATCCATACCATGACCTAGAATCAGTGGTCCCAAATGGTAAACTAAGTCTGAATCGGATATTGCTGCGCCACTGGGCAGTATACTGGAATGCTGTTCATCTCTTCAAAAATGCATTATGCAGAGGGCAGTGGATCTCCATCTATCTTCCCACTGAAGACACTCTGTAATAACCCAGCCGCTCACACAGACACACACAACTCATCGTTCGGTCTTCTAATGCCGCGTTTCACGAGCCAGCGGGGTTAACCTCCGCAGTGAGTGTCGAGTCTACATTCATCTATACGCTCGTCCAGGGTGAACGTTTGGTGTGATTGTCGACTCTACAGACATCTATACTCAGGTTTTGGCTGGTGGGGGACGGAGCTTTGACGGGCTACTGCGTTGTCTGCAAAATAAACAACAGCATTTTAACCATGAGATGGATGGATATACCTCGATGATACGGGCGGATGGATTAATCCACGTTTTGTGGATTGAGCGACATCCCAGCTATACAGTCTCCTAATAGTTTAGAAATCTTTGGTCTCTCTCGTATGTTTAACCGCGGACACGCTCAACAAAGAATCGACAACATAGAATTGACCTATTTTGATTCCATATTTGAATTTACCAAAAATGCCCAGGTTGTAATGAGTTTGTGTGCAGGATGGCACAAAACACTTTATGTGCACAAAACACTATGTTGGGCATACAGTCTATGGGTGTGCTGCACCCATAGACTGCCCATAAACGTTCAGGCCCTAAAATAATAATTGCTGATAAAAACTACAGCGTTTCCTGATCTGCAGCATGAAAGTACATCTGTTGCTGTTGATTAGATGTTTGGTGATAATGGGTTAATACACTTTTCTTGTGGCATGGAAAGTACATCTCTTGCTGTTAATTAGATGTTTGGTGAAAAGCACTTTTCTTGTTATCCCCAGCCTTGGAGCAGGTAGAAGGCCTTGGACCAGAAAAGGAAGTCAGTGCTGACTATCAATGTGCACCTGACATGAGCTCTGAGACTGTAAGTATGGGTGCCATCACACTTCAAACCCCAAGTGTGCATTTTGACACAAAGGAGACCCAGGGAAACTGCGCAGGTCCTGTTACTTCTGAAAGCGCTAGTAGGAGCCCTTTGACATGTGAGAGTTGGCATCGCGTTCCATCAAGCCTGAATCCTGGAAGTCTCCCCACTCAGACCCAGAGAGGGAATGGTAGAGGCAAGACTTCAAACCTTCGTACTTGCCGTAGTGCAAGTAGAAGCCCAAGGACACACGAGAATGTGTCCGCTCTCCCACCAGAGAGTCCCAATCTTGGAATCGTCAATCTGAGCAAGGACAGCAGTTCCTCAGGAGGAGGCCTCATTAGACCCCAGACCACAAGCTGGAGGCCAGGGCCTCATGAACACCTCAATACAAGTAGCGTGGAGACACACCAGAGTCAGCAACCTGTCCTACCAGAAAGCCAGAATCATGGTGGAATGACCCCAAGAGAGCGCCATGGTAGATGCAAAACCTCAAACCCCCGTACTTGCCAGAGACCGAGTAGAAGGTCAGGGTCATGCGAGAATGTATCACCTCTTGCAACAGAGAGTCCCAATCCTGGAGAAAGCAATCCGAAGAGCCCAGGCAAGGCTTGCAATGCAAACAATTTCTCAAGAGAAGGCCCGCTGCGGGGGTGGCACGATGCGGCTTGGACCTCGAACACAGGCCTGGTTGTTCCTGATAGGAGCCTGGTAGCAGACGAGAATGTGCCACCTGTTTCACTAGTGTTCTTGAATCCTGGCCACAAAACCCTAAGTGGAAACAGCAACAGAAATAAATCTTCTAATGCAGACCATGTCACTCCCCAGACGACAAGTAGGAACCAGAGGACCCACGATCCTGAGAAAGAAAGTCCTGGCAACACCAGCCCTCGGCACTCAAGAAAATATCCTGTCACCCAGACAGATAAGACCCAAAGCACAGGACCTGTGACTTCCAAGAGCTTGAGGAGAAGTCCAGAGACACAGCAAAGTGAGTGTCCTGTCTCGTTAAAGAGCCCAAATTCTGGCAAGCCTGGCGACATTCCGAGGTTGCATCTGGATAGAGAGTGCACAGGCCGTGTCATTCAGAACAACACAAGGAAGAATCCAGCGACACAATTGAGTGACCAACCTGCCCAGACGCTTGGCAACCTTGACACTGCTAGCGTCACTCCTGCTCTTCCAAACAACATATCTGTTGTGGGTAACATCCAAATAGTGGGAACTGTCAGGCTGACAACTGAGAGCAACAACCAGGACGAGGAGGTGGACATCCTGACTTTATCTCCTGACAATGTGGGGCAACCCGTGGTCCCTCAGCCGACTGTTGAACACCTTGACATGGCGAGTGTCACTCCTGCTCTTCCAAACAACAAATCTGTCATGGGTAAGATCCAAAGAGAGGGACCTTTTACGCTGACATCTGAGAGCAAGAACCAGGACGAAGAGGTGGACATCCTGACTTTATCTCCTGACAATGTGGGGCAACCCGTGGTCCCTCAGCCGACTGTTGAACACCTTGACATGGCGAGTGTCACTCCTGCTCTTCCAAACAACAAATCTGACATGGGTAACATCCGAAGAGAGGGACCTTTTACACTGACGTCTGAGAACAAGAACCAGGACGAAGAGGTGGACATCCTGACTTTATCTCCTGACAATGTGGAGCAACCCATGGTCCCTCAGCAGAATGCTGTATTTACGGAGTTGCCAGCATCCGAAAACGACGAGGATGAAGGTGATATAGATGTTGTTGACTTGTAGTTGAAGCCTTGTGCTCTTGCTCAGAAGTTCAGTGTTGTCAAATGGTTGGATGGATTCTGAGGTATCATGGTGGCTTTTAGTTAGGTTGGCTGTGTACAGTTTTGTTCATTTATTTGGTATCCAAGGCACATACCTTCATTTAAAATCCACTTAAACTGTCATGAGAAGCGTTATATAAATATGCAAGTGTGCATATTTCAATACATTTAATAATGAATATTTTTTGATATAATATTCAGACTGTATGAAT
Source organism: Bregmaceros cantori (assembly GCA_900302395.1). Taxonomy (NCBI): domain Eukaryota; kingdom Metazoa; phylum Chordata; class Actinopteri; order Gadiformes; family Bregmacerotidae; genus Bregmaceros; species Bregmaceros cantori. The sequence goes on from OMKY01000038.1 coordinate 8,957, forward strand.
AACATGTTTATTCATTATGCATGGTGTGCGTTAACCTTGCGTTCAATTTGCCACCAATTTCTGTTACATTTATATTGTCTTTAATGGCATATGGTAAATAAATTACCATGTTATTTACTTTTTGTTTGAGATGAAAACAAATTTACTTATGTTGAGACTTGGATACTGGTTTTTTTGTTCAGTGTACTGCACTTATAAATATAAACATTTTTTAAAAACTTTAAAAATGGTTGGAACTCATCATTACCTGTGACGGGGCTGCGCCGCGTAACGCAGGTTATCTTTTTGGTCACGTTGGTTGGTTTGGCTGTCCCCAAGATAACTGAAAAAGTTGTGCACAGATCTGGATGAAATTTAGCAGAGTTGTTGGAAATGACAAGCGGAAGAATCGATTACATTTTGATGCATTTCTGTAGCTGATTAACATAATCATACTTAATCACCAACTTACCAATAGATCGCTAGGTGCTTACCGCGGTCACGTGACCAGACTTCCGGGTCACAACGGCCGCTGGGAAATGTAGTTGGCTTGTGCTGAGCGATTGACGCCACCTGGGAAAATTCCCAGGTGGCGTTAATCGCGCTACTCAAAGAGCACTTGCATCAATAATGGGTTGCCACACATACTGCTAGCACCAAAAGTACTATTTATTTTTTTTTTGGTACCACTACGGCGCAGGTCTGCAATCTGAGTGCTCCAGTTTCGTATAATATTAGGTTGTTTATTTCAATGATTATTTTAGTGCTGGTTGATGTTTAGCTACATTTTTTAAGAAAATGGGTTAAAATAAAATCAGAAGAAGCAATAGACAGGTTTACGTGTGAAACACTGGGGGGAGTCATTTTGTCCCGCCGTTCTTAAGGTCACTTCTGGTGCCTTATTGTTGCCTATGCTGACTCTGCTAGGTCCGAGCACACAAAATGCACGCCAGTTCAAAATCCGACCTCTAGGTGTCGGTCTGTGACCAGTTACACATCACACCACCCCCTCCGTTCATAATTTTGTATAAATATTGATGAAACGCAGTCAAAATCCGACTTAAAGTTACTAACCGAGTGGTCACATGTTCTTCTGGACCAATAGGCTGGCTGCTTCAACTAGCTATTCCAAAAGGAATGAGAAGATGGAACGAGTTGCACTGATTATTAAACCATGCGTTTGTGGGTCACAGATCCGCACGGGAGCATTTGGGTCTGGAATAGCACACCGCAAGTTACCACCATCCTTTTAAAATAACAGGTAGGTATGTGTTCCCACCAAATAGACATGTTGTAAAATAGTCCAAAACACGTCTAAACAGATGGCACCGGACGAGACGTTCAGAGACCAGGAGTGACGTGGAGTTGATGGGTTGCAGGCAGGAGCAAATGAATTGTAATGATTTAAATGAAATGAAATGTAATAATTATTATTTGGTGAAAACATTTTAAAATTTATATATATATATAATATTATTTTTTAAGAAAATATATCTATCTTAAAAATATTATAAAATAGAAAATAAGTATTCCAAATAAATGAATGAATAACACGGACATCTAAATAAATGCGATAACATAAGTTACACGATCCTGGAGTGATCGCAGTCTTCGTTGGTGGAGGTAATGAACGGAAGTGATTACATCTAGCCTGGCGAACCAGAACCGGCGCATCGTCCACACGTCGTTAGACGTTGCAATGCAACGTGTGCAATGCGTGGACGCTGCGTTGTTTCTGGCTTGCCAGGCTAGATTACATAACCTCATTGGTGGAGTAATACAATCTCCTAAACCCGCTTGGCGTGGGAAACAACCTAAACTAAATTACGTAACTTGACCTAATGCAGTATTTTTGATATCGCAAATACAAGTTTTTCCCCGCATACCAAAAAAATAAAAACTTTATGCATACGGGAAGTGGCCGTTTTGCAAACGGAAATGAACCGGCCCATCAGGTGACCGTGGAGAAACAGCTACACGTGTTTGATTCCCCCTTGAAACCCATTGAGACTGAAGGTTATCGACCATCGTCCCTGAACCTTCCAAGACGAGGATCTCCAGTTTAAGGCCGAGTCCAACTGAACCAGGGGCCGGAAAACGGTAGCCATGGACCCCGCCAAGGCTCAGCAGCTGGCCGCTGAGTTGGAGGTTGAGATGATGGCTGACATGTACAACCGGTGAGCTCGATGGTTTACTAGGAGCGTACCAGGTTCATTGCTCACACAATTACGAACAGTGTGGGTCGGTAGTCCCTTTAAACTACATTTTAAAAATACTGAGCTATTTTTAATGTAGATTATTTACATTTACCTGATTTCCGTATTTTCTGCCTGGTAATGCTTTTATACAAAGTCAAGTACATTGACATCTATTTGAGGGCTCTAATTTCGATTTTTTTTCTGACCAAAGTTGGCCGGACTGCAATATTTGAATATTTGTTGAGATGTAAACATTTACATTATTCGCTATTCGTATTTCATTGATATGTTCGTGAGAATGAATGTCCATGAAGGGGAAATTACATTTTGTCGGTTACGCAGGAAAAAAAGCACTTTCCCTCATGGATTGAAAATGGCACTCCTGCTAGTGCAATTCAACCTTCCTGTTCGTTAAACGACTATGATTCATGCGTTTGCATGTTCTTTCAAATAAACCTGCCATTCGTTTATTTAATATACGTGAGCGATGTGGACAAAAACATCGTGATCTACCTTGCAGTACACCTGGTATTATTTATTTTGCTATTTCTAAAAACTATTTTAAATAATTTAAAATAATTTACTAACATTGGCAAATGGAGCATATGCAATCACGTGGTTTTTCCACAGGTTCAAGCAGACACTGGCAGGTGTGTCATCACAGATTAAAAAGACCACACTTGGAAAAATATGGCTAAAATTCCTCTGTACATTTTTTTTGATGTGTCGTCCCTCTCCAATATACTTGTATAGAAACATCAGCCAATAACGGCAGTCATAACGGGCTAACTATTCAATTGACCTAGGCGCAAAGGACCCTCTAAAGTTGTCAGTGGCAACACAATGTTGGTTCTCCTATAACTGTTTTTGATTAGATGTGTCGAACAGTGGATGACACATCTACACCTCGATCCTACTATGTCTTTGAGCAACCACACTATCCGAGTACTACTGTTAATGGTACATCTTTTGCAACGTTTTTAGCACAGTTTATGAAGTACATTAATCTGATGTGAATGCGGGACGAAATCACCCACAGTTACTTGAATGAATTCCTCGGGAACTAATGTTCTCACATTGCATAATAATTGTTTTTATGAAACAATTTTTATAAATGCTTTAAAAATTCAATAGACATTGGTTGCAATTTGTAACAATATCGTTAGCATGCCAACGCTAATGGAAATATTGAAAAAAAAAACGTTGTTGGACTACAAACTGTAGCATTTTCATAGTATGCCTTCAACGCTGCCCCCCACAGGATGACCAACGCCTGCCACAGGAAGTGCGTTCCGCCGCACTACAAGGAGGCGGAGCTTACCAAAGGAGAGTCGGTCTGTCTAGACCGCTGTGTGGCCAAATATCTAGACCTGCACGAGAAACTGGGCCGCAAACTGACTGAACTGTCTGTGCAGGACGAGGAGACCATGAGGAAGGCAGCACTCGGCAGCGGATAGCCTCACCCTGTGGTGGGGGACAGGGGTGGAGTGCTCGCCTGGTTGCGGGGCAGGGCGTAGGCTCTCTGATCTCTATGCATATAACAACAACAACAACTCCGCAGAGCTCAAGAACTACACGGTTATACTACGCCTTTTGAGGCAGGCCCTGCGCCACGAGGGGCTGTTTGGGGGCATCGACATCTCCCCTACACGGCATCACCTCTGTCCAATTCATTACCTGCGCGGCGGGGCGTCACGCCACCTCCGATACATTCAACTCCTCCCTCATATTTACTTTCTGCCGCCAGGCCTGTTTCGGACTGAGCGTGGATATTTGAAAGAAGATGTTTGAATTCTGTAAAACCAACCATTCAAATGTCAGCATGAATTTGGTGCTTGATGCTGGATAAGAGGAGGCATTGCATCCATGTTGTTGATAGATAATATACTTTTTTATAGACTTAAAAGCATTCTGGAAAATTAGAATATTATTCAAATCTCAAATGTAAAAGCATTAGTAATGTGTTTCTTATGGGAGGGGAGTTTGGGGTAACTTCGACATTGCTATGTCGCATGTCCTGCATTTATGGAATGCTGAAGCAAAAAGCCATTAAGTGTTTTAATTCAGGACATCACCTAAACATATCACCTATTACTAACATTGTCTTTCTCTGACAGTTTCTATAGTTTGTGAATGTGCAGTTCATCATGCAAACATTTACTTACCACTGTTTGGGAAGACGTGACATTGGAAGCATTCAAACTCATTTGCTTGAGAAGGGTGAGTGGATCTCGCTCAGTGACCAGGGAAAATTCATCATCTAAACCAATCAATGTAAAATTCTACAGCAAAGTAATAGTTTTAGGAAAAAGGGGGTGTGCTCCCCAACCTCATAATTATATTATGTAAAATGATGATTCCTGTCCCGAGCCAAAACAATGGGGACCGCTGCTCTGGATTGCACTGACTTTACAACTCATTTTAAACTTCGTCATTGTGCGTTTTTCTACATAACTTCCTATCATGAGTGGCAAATGGAAGGCATACATTTTTTTTCTTTCTCTGATGGATTTCTTGAGATGTCGGAATTGACCAACATAACATTCTAACTTGCGTCCATTTCAGTCAACCGAAGTGTTTTTCGAATTGCTGTTATGTTTGTGATCAGGTCGAAGGCATTGCCTGACTCAATTGTTGCATTTCTCATGTGAACATGCTTGTCAAGCCCAAATGAAAAATTAAAATCATAAATCATGTGTAATTTAGTGAATTTATGATTGTATCCAGTGAAATTACAATCGCTAATATCCATTCAGGCACACGGGGCATTGAAATATGTGGTAGTCCGGCTACGGGTTGTTTAGTCACAAAGTCGTTAGAGGTTAACCCTAAACCTAACCCCTTCCCAGAACCCCAAATCCTGACTTTTGTGACGAAACGACCTGCTCCCGGTAGTCCTAATCCCATTTTTGTGGGTACTGACGGGGTGTATAAATAGCAATAGTACATCCTAGAATTTTCCAATTATATTATAAAACTTCCAAATTAAATAGTCGCACATACTCCTGTATGTGTAATAAAGGTTTTATTTTTTTCATTAAATTTTATTGTCATGGTATTTATATCTGTAGTTTGTCAAATCAGCGTTTGACGTTAACTTCTGCCAATACCCGTATATCGGACTCATCTGTGTCTTAACGTGTCCATAGTCCATACTACCAGAGACCCCCATCTGCTGTCTTTTCTTTTTTATGCATTATTGTGTTGAGTGTAGTGTTGTGGTCTCCTGTATGCATGATTTTGACTGTGTAATAAAGTGTTTTTCTTTTGTATTTTTTTATTTATTTATAATGAATTGAGCACTATACGGATATCCAATGCCTTGGCTTCTGAATAAAATTCGGATTAATTTGCTATTAATCTTCATATTCGTATTATATTTTACTTTGATAAAATACGAAGCTAACACATAATGGTGAATCCATGTTATATTGTTTCATGATTGAATTGGTTTGCAAAGTCTCACTCTCCTAATGATCTATTAATACGTTTTTTTTTACTGAGGCTGCCCATTGGTGATTGGTCTGTTACTTTGTAATGAAAATTATTTATTATTAGTGGGCGTGCAGTGGCAGAGTGGTTAGAGAGCGCGTGCCACAGGCCGAACAGCGCCACCGTTTTGCATACCGTCTCCGGCTTTTGTCCTACTTAAAGTACTTGTTAGATTTTTCTTTTTGCTAACGGTGGTCCGAGACGTTTAGCAGAGGTCTGCACATTCGCCACTGGGGGGCGACTCCCGGCTAGTGTTTCCACAGTGTCGCGCCTCAAAAGTAACGTTGGCACTGAACAAAACCTCAAACGGAGCGACGTCGCCCGAGTCCGTCGTCAAGCCGCTGAAACGGGTTTGGCACGTGCCATTTATAATTGTCATGAAAGGAAATTAATTTTAATTTCAAGAGGCCCCGACCTATGAAGCAAAACTAGTTCTAAGAATAAAGAAAGTGAGAAAATGATTTTGGCGAAAAATCCTTCTGTGGAAAGTTAACGGATATAGTGTGAAAATACTCTAAATTGAGAAGAGTGGGTTCGGTGTAAAGTCAATTTGTTTAAATAATCGCATTTTTAAAAGAATTACGAGTGAGCATAA
>OMKY01000046.1:3295-14109 GCA_900302395.1 Bregmaceros cantori
CGAGTGGTTATAGACACTGCACCTAACGCGACCCCATTCATGTTAGTGGCGCTGTGTCTACCGCAGCGTCCACAGTGTCGCGAGTTCGACTCCGCTCGTCGACTTGTCTGCAATGTCTACCCCCGATCTCTTCAACCCAGTTTCCGACTAATACTATCCAATAAATATGGAAAAACGGCGCTGACGCCGGAAAAAATAACTTACAAAAACCCTATAAACTGATGATTTTGAAAACCGTTTTAAACAAATGCCCTTTGACCTCATCATAGGTCTACTGACCAAGGCTCCCCCTGCCTTGCCTGGTGATAAGCTGCACCTCTGGTTAGGATAAGGGGTTAATGTATGGGTTAGAGCAGCGGTGCGCAAACTGTGGTACGTGTACCACCAGTGATACGCAGGAGGTTTTTTTTATTTTTCACATTTCAAATCACAAAAACACAATGCATCAGAATGATAGGTTGGGTGAGTCTATTAGCACCACGGACAACGACAACACCCACACACAACACAGCGTGACCTCCCAGCCTGCATCATTTTCTTTGAAAGACGGAGAGTGACATAAAACAAGTTAAAGTACATTTTAAACATTTAAGGGAACCATCGCACACACATTGGTGCGTCCACTCGCACACTTCTTTTTAAACCCGTGGCAAACGAAACAAACATCGCTGCGGAAAGAATGCATGTGACGTCATGGTGGTACCTGCTGGATAGTTTCTCAGGTGGAATTCGATATGGAAAGTTTGAGAAACACTGGTTTAGAGTTAAATCACTCTCTACTTGTCGCTTTTGCTGGGGACCCCAGGGGAAACCTTAAAATACAACAACTTGTGAGGCTAAGGTGATGGGGAGTGTTCTGCTAAGTGCCTCTGGAGGAGTGTGCACCTTATCTGCTAAGAACCAATGACTTATGTCACGTTCAATTGAATCTCGTACGTTGTATGTAAAAAGGGGGGCGTTCCTGCTTCTGCCGGAAGAAAGCCGTGAGCCGTTTTCCATTTGGCGTTTTTGGACGGCCGGCTGTGCGGAGAGACAGGAGCAATGAGTCGCCCGAAAACAATCCTATAAAAACGAATGTTTCACTCGAGACGCGGCAGTGGAGAACAAAAGCAAAATAAATACTTTAAATTAATATTTAATCTTCAAAACTTGAAGCAGTGATTTGTTTGTTATTGCACTGTTACCGTAATAAAAGAGACATGTATCATCATCATCATCCAAATCTCGATACAGATTCAAGAATTATTTTAACATTTCTTAACATAATTATTTAAAAATGTATGGACGGGGGGGGCGGTGGCGGAGTGGTTATAGAGCGCGTGCCATAGGTAAAGCAGTGTCGCTGGTTCTAATCCGCTCTCCGGCTTTTCTCTCAATATCTCAATAAAGAACGAAAAACGGCGCTTGCGCCCAAAAAATAACAAAAAATTATAATAATTATGAATGGATTTCCATGCAATTTTGACCATGCATGGGTATGAGATGACCATTAGTAGACTGTAGGACAGTAGCCTGTCGAGCATAGACTGGAGATAAAGTATATATTTTTAAAATATAGAATTTTAATATATATAAATATATAATATTAGAATTATTTAATTAATAACTAATAATTATTATACATGTTATATAATAATAATTATAAATTATTAATTAATGATTATTCATTATTAATATATAATTTAATTCATAATAATTACTTATTGTATTAATCATTTTTAAATGATAATATATTGTAGTGAATGCACGCGCGGAGCTTTCTGGGCTGCCACCGTTGGCGGTCCTCCACCTGCCTACACGCCCCCTTAAATAGAATCCGAACGAACCTTGGCAACGACTGAGTTCATTACAATAAAAATTATAAATGTAATATATTTTTATATACAGTCTCTGCTGTCGAGCCCGAATCAACGAATCAAAGCGCGTGCGATGCGTGGACGATTCGGTGGTTCTGGCTCGCCAGGCGAGTGTAGTTGCAGGGTAGATGCAGTGGAGGGCAGACATTCAGTTGGTGGCGTCAAAGCTACCGGAAGAAGGAGAAGAAGAAGAAGTGAATTAACCGGCTGTCTGTTCCATGTGTGGATCTGGATTCTGGAAACCAGTTTCACGTCCACCGTCCAGCCATGACCACCAACCCGCCGATCGAGGCTGGAGACGGACCCACCTCCACCCGGGGAGAGTCCACCACCTCCCGGGAACTCCTGTCATGTGGCACCGGAGGAGGTAGGCTGGGGGAAGAGTGATCGGACTTCTGGTTGGAGTTTATTTTAAACTCAAAATTACCTAAAAAAACAACTCAAGAGTTAACAAGTTAATAACACGTTAGTTCCCAATGGCCAGATAAACAACATTAAATAAAAATACGTAGATAATGTGGATTGGATTATAAATAAAATAAAACTAACGTGAATGAGTTTTCAAAACGTCTGTTCCATAATGCCATTGTTTTTGGACCTTGTGCACCATAGACAGTTTGGATCTTTTCAAGGTCAAATTTAAAAGTAATTCCGAGTCAGTACTGTTTTAAGGAGTGATTTTCTTTGTGTCAATTATTTTATTACAATATATAACAAATTATTAGACAAGCTTGTCTAGTGAAGCCTGTTGGAACAATGACAAGTTAGCCCCATGTTGGCTAAACAATGTAGATATGTAATAATATTTCTATTAATTATTAATTTGTATGTATTGAAAGTCTGGATTTGTGGTAAAAATGAACTGTCTTCCAAACCACACCATTGTAATTGTATTTGTATTGATCTCCAGGTTTCCACCACAAGCTGCTCCTCAAACCTAACAGACCACTGCAGACTGAGAAGGTGCCTCGGAGCAGTGGTGAGATGTTTACTCTACATCGTGGATCCACAGTTTTTAAAAAAAGTTAAATTAATAATATCATATCAATACATTTAGTTCAGTTCTTAAATCTGCATTGTCCAATTCCCCATTTCTTCTGCTGTCTAGATCAATGCAACCATTTTTACTAGATTTAAGATGCAGGATCTTTTTTTATTCATGTATTTATTTATTTTTTTGTATTAATATATCTTAACCCCATTTATATTCATGTATTCTTAAATGTCTAATAACCAATAGTAGAATTGTTCATATTAATTGACTCACAGTGGTGATTTGATTATTTTGGTCAGAAAATGTTCTTTTAAGATCGCCAGGCGGCCTGCAGCTTGTAGGCTCCTGTGCAGCAGCAGGTCCACAACACTCTTTGCTCCAAAGTGTCAGACACGGTCTGTTCTATATTTCCTCTCCGTACCAGTGCTGGATCGCCTGCACAGCTTCCTGCCCCAGATGGCCGCAGCCAATGACCGGCTGAAGCAGCAGATGGAGGCGTGTCCTGCCGGACAGTTTGACATCGAAAACGTGGAGGGCGCTCGACGGGTGGTGGAGATGGTGGGTTCACTGCTGGCTTGGAGAGATTGGGTACACTAGTGTATAATGTAAAGACCATCTCTACTTCCTAGGAGAATTTATTTATTCTGGATTTTTAAAAAGATGTCTCTCCACCCCTTTGACAGTAACTATGGCTGTGTCCGAAATTGCTCCGTCTTCCCCATACAATGCACTATATGTGGCGCACACCATCAGCGGATGTAGGGATGTCCGAATTCTCCATGTACCCTATATAGTGCACTCAAAGTATCCCAATATGCACCGCAAAACTGAGCTTCGAGGTACCCCATTACAAGCAATATAACCCACAATGCATTGCAAGACGCATTAAAAATGCCCTAGATCATAGTTATGAATGTAAGTGTAATGTTATAGTAATTTATACGCCGTACGTTCCAGTATACGAAATCTTGGTCGTTGCCGTTGAGTGCACCATAAGTTTGTGTTCTATATAGGGCGTAGGGGATAAGAATAATAATAATAAAAATAATTATTATTAAAATTATTTTCACGAAATTCATCCATCCTTTAAACCTTGTCTTGGAGTGATACTCAGCCCTGTTAAGAGCTCACAAAGTTGAATGTGACTATGTTTTTGTATACCAAATTCATCATAAGGGTGAAATGGGCGTCCTCTATACCATTTTTATTTTGATTATATCGTCCCAACTAGAATAAATCCCATTGCTTCATTTCTCAAAGACTGCAGCAAAGACAAGTGTCTGATTGAGGTCCACAATTTCCACAGGACGTGGCCGTGGTGGAGCTCAGTGGGTCTGAAGACGAGGCGACCGACGACACGACCGGCGACGAGACGTCTGATGACGATGATGATGAAGAGGACAGCGAGGTGAAGTTAAAACTTCCCGGCGACGCCCGACAGAAACGTAACGAGCGAGCCAACATCCAAGTTCTAGAAGCACCCGCTCAGTAGACCACGGCACGTTTCCAGTGTCTGTTACGGAGAGATGTGGGTCCAATATACTCAGAGACCTTCATCACGGCGTCGTTCTGGACCGGTTTAGAATTTGTAGGCAAACAACTGGAGTTGGTTGCCTGGCTCAGTTTTCTGGTTTCAGCCCAGCAAAGATTCAAATGTGAAGGTCACACATGCATGTACCGTGAAAAATTTCCTCCGCATTTAACCCATCCCTGAGGATGGGTAGCAGCGGCCAACTCCAGATTCTGAGCCAGTGCAGTCTGGTCGGTGCCACTGACTGCAGCAGGTTAACTAGAACATGTTTTGGGTAGTGGGGGAAACCCACGCAGTCACAGAGACAACATGTAAACTCCAGACAGAAAGGACCTGGACGGGCAGGGGATTCGAACCCAGGACCATCTTGCTGTGAGGCAGCGATGCTAACCACTGCACCACTGCGATGCCTTCAATGGGAATGCATCCTAGCGAACTCTCCATCACCAAATGGCTGCCGAATGTTCATTGTGGTCCACTCTCTGAACCACAGGATGGAGAGTGATGTTTGGATGCGTGACCAGACTTTTTTCATCCTACTTCGTTACCAATCATATGCTTGTACCTGGTGTCACTTTCTGCTTCAAAAGCGGTGCACCTTTGGCAAATTGTGTAATAGCTCTGTAAATGTCATGGTGGATTCCATAGGAGATAATATTAACCCAACCCCTGAATGTTTCTAGTATCAGCCTCCATTCTCTGGCTGCTCCCTGAAGCTGATTAAAGGACCAATGAGAAGTCTTTACCAGAGGTGAACACCAGCAGTTCATTAGGATTGGATGCCCTCTACACGGCGGGGCCTGTGGTTATGACTAATGGACCAATAAGCAGGCTTGGCTTGGCTTGGGCCCCTTTCATTGGCTGACCTGAATTCTTCCATGTTCTAACTTCTAAGCTGATTTCCAAAAAAACAATTGTGATGGGAGACAATTTTAATTGCATTCTCTGGCCGTTAACTTTGAAGGCTTATACGTCAAGGATCACCTTACAAGCTCGCCAGAATTTTGTTTCATAATGCAGTCCAGCTTTTTTTTTTTTTTTTATATGTTTTGTAACTTTGACCATTATGATTCCCAAAATGGATCCACCATGGGATCTGTATAGAACTGGAATGCACCTTGATGTCTGGATATCTTTGAGATGCGTAATATGTACGGTAATAAGATCATGTTTATGTTGAGTAATGCAAATATGAAAGTGAATTTTGTTGAATAAACGTGCCCCAGCTCACACAATGTTTAACTAAGCACAAGAATCCTACTCTTCACATTGGATATTAACAACACTGTACAGAACGGCAACGTGAGGCAAGGATATGAAAAGCTGTTGAGCAGAGTTTATTGAGTTGTGTTGAGTTGACTGCTCTCATGCTCCGAGACAAACTATTGAGACGGATAAAGTTGTACATCCCAGATCTGTGTGTCGTAGACTGTCAGCGCTGGAAAAACTTCAATGTTAATCCACGAACCACAATGATGTTTGGATGGCACCAATTAAAGCCGATGGTTGGCGCTAAAAGTTTGCCAAAGCAATCGTCCCGGTATCGGCAAACATTGATTGGATGAACAGATGGGGAAATGTTCTGAAATCGTTATTTTATGAAAAACGATAAGTCATTTAAGGTTAGGGTAGGGGAAGTGGCAGGTCAGTTAGGGGTCAGGATTACGGGGTTAACCCCCAAGACCCGTAACTTGGCTGAAAATAGGGATTTCGGAACGATGGGGTTAAATCGACTCGACGATCAGCTAAATTGATGTCAATTTGATAATTAACTGAGATGGACCATCTTCATTTACATCCTCTTGACTTCAGTAAACCAGCGTTGTTCATCGTGTCCAACCACAGCGTTCTACGAAGTATCACACCAAGATTGTGTCCGCATGTTCAGACGGTGACCCTTGGCCAAACCAGCGCAAATAGTCCAACACGTTCAAACTTTGAGGTAACATACTGTAGTGAACGGTGCCGCAGGGCATGCTGGGTAGGAAACCCTTAGTGACTGAGGTGTCACTGACAGTGCTGTACAAATACCAGCTGGATGACGCTTGGCAAGTAGCCAAGCTTGGCCTTTCGTTGACTGCATCCAGACGTATCACCCCCCTCTTCCACCTGGGGGCGCCCCATCATTATAATACTGTAATACACTCAAGAACATGAGGTTTCAAGTTAAGAGATTCCATGTGACTCAACAGTGTAAACTGACCTGTGAAGGGGATTTAGAGAACTTTATCCTATTTTCACATTATTTACCAGAGAGCCCAGCGTAACTTATTAAGCTACTCAATGTTTAACAAACATGACTCCTGTGTAAAACCAACAATACAACTCACGCAAAACTCAAGTCAAATCAAAATTGAATTCACTTCATTCTGAAGTTGGCTGACAAAAAGGAAAAAAAAGACGAAATTGATGCCAAGCCAAAGGAAACTGGATGTTGAGGGATAGTAAAACAATGTTTATATGAAAGTCAAAGTCATGTTCTTTGTCCTTCATAATGAAACACTTGACAAGTGTCACTGAGTCTCTGAAAAATTTGCGCCAAATGTACGTCGATATCGCGCGTCTAGTTGCGTGCAATGTGTGGACGATGCGTTGCTTCTAGCTTGTCAGGCTAGATGATATCATGCTGCTTCACAAAAAAAAGGGAATTTTGTATCGAGACGCCAAGTGACCATCGTCCAAATATATAGATATATATAAATATAAAATAGACCATCTATGAAATTTATTTTGTTGAAAACTATTTACAAAATGATTTTTGACCGAGTGGACAACAGAGAGATGTGAGTGATACTTTCTCTACGAGATACAAAATGGGGGGTGGAAAATGAGAAATCATTAAATAAAACTCCAAAAAAGTACAAATAAAACCCATTTTTAAAAACATTTGGCAATTTGCTTTGCACTTTCACCACATTGTGTTCACTGGGCTTTGAATGTGTGATGTAATTTAAGACATAATAGTGAACATTTTCACTATTTTAATGTGAATGGTCCACACCGAGCTGGGCTAATAAAATAATTGTTGAAATGTTTGAAAGATTCACTTGTTGAAGGTTTGTGAAACACACAAACACAAACCTGTACGGGTCAGTAAATCAACAACAGTCGTCGGCCCGTGCCTATACCCTGGGGTGTCAACAGCCACGGCAGACGAGGAGGTTAGGAGCCGGGGCCTTTGCATTTTGTGAGGCCTGGGTTTCTCGATCTCTCTCTTGCTCTAGTCGTGAAGCGAGATACTTTTGCTGGATACCCCGGGGGGAATCTTAAAATAAACTTGACATATTTTCTGTATGAATTGCTGTGGTTTCCAATATTTTTGGAATTATTTTTCGGTCCAAATACCAGATTAATTTTTAAAAATAAAAACAGATTATTGTTTTAATGCAGCGTCTGGTGTGTGTGTGTGTAGGGTTTGGGGTTTGTTTGCGACTTTCCCGATGGAGAGCTGGAGGAAATGTCGCAAGGCACATTGATGTTGGGCTCGAACCCCCAGCCTCTGGCCAGGTCCAGCCTCTCCTCATACCAGGGTTAGTCCACGGTGAGACGTAGAGAGTCCCAAACAGTCCACAGTTAGTATTCCACAGTCACTGCTTTGGTCTTCAGATACTCTGCCAGGGCGTCCTCCCCTGGAAGGAATCAAGGACATGGTCAGTACTCAGTATCTTGGTTAAAATATCCTCCCAAGCCACAAGCTTCCCGTCTAGAGCCAGAGAGAGATCAAGAAGCTGAGAAAAGGTCCAGGCAAGATTCCGTGTCCGTCCGGGCTGTTGACACACCAGAGTAAATGCACGGGCCGACGCCTGTTTCAATCCATACCCAAAAGTGTCGGAGAGGGGCCTGTCGGTCACTGGTCAAAGTCCAGCAGCCCGGTAGCTCTCCACTCCATGGCCGTCATTGTCATATATGGGTCACGGGTTCACATTACAGTTCCGAAGTCATTCAATGTCTAATTCAATGCGACTTTGACTTTGGAGTGTGCACAATACAAGTCACATTTCAAATCAGATCTAGGTCTGTTGTCACCTAGAAGGTCCTGGGTTCGAATCCCGCCCAGGTCCTTTTTGTGTGGAGTTTAAATGTTCTCCCCGTGTCTGCGTGGGGTTCCTCCGGGCACTCCAGTTTCCCCTTACCACCAAAAACACGTCCTAGTTAACCTGCTCCAGTCAGTGCCCCTGGCCAAGGTACTGGCTCAGAATCTGGAGTTGGCCACGTACATAGCTGCCCACCGCTCCTCAGGGATGGGTTAAATGTGGAGCAAGAATTTCACTACATGTATGTATGTGTGACGAAATAAAATATCTTTACCTTCAAATAGGAAATCAGTCACTTCCTAAGTGTAGTATGAATCAATGTGTTCCCTGTCTTAACAGGGAACACATTGAACCAACAAAAGATGAATTCTCTCTCTACACACGCTCCACTCACCGAGGTCTTTTCCGAAGCCCGACTGCTTGAAGCCACCGAACGGCGAGGCCACGTCCGTCTTGTTGTACGTGTTGACGAACACCGTGCCCGCCTCCAGCTGCTCGCTGACGTACATGGCCTTCCCCACGTCCCGCGTGAACACGCCCGACGCCAGGCCGAACTCCGTGTCGTTGGCGCGCCGCAGCACCTCGTCCACGTCGCTAGGGGGGCAAAACAAATAGAAGTATAACACTAGTAGCACTCAGACTGTAAACCTGTGATGTAGTGGGTTTGTACCACTAGTATTTTTATAGTACTGTTAGTGCTAGCAGTATGTGTGGCAACCCATTATCAATGTAAGTGCTCGTAGAGTAGCGCGATTGCGATTGACGCCACCGCCGAACATGCGAACTACGGTTTCCATTGGCCCCATGCGACCCGGAAGTCTTGTTACGTGACCACGGTAAGCGCCCAGCGATCTATCGGTAAGTTGGTGATTAACTATGATTGTTACTTATCGGCTACAGAAATGATCTATCGGTAAGTTGGTGATTAAGTATGATTATGTTACCTATAGGCTACAGAAATGATCTATCTAACAAGTCCGAGTCTTTAAGGGTCGAGTCCGAGTCTTTAGCGGTCGAGTCCGAGTCGAGTCTCGAGTCCCGTTTTTGGTGACTCGAGTGACTCGCAAGTCTTTTGACTCGAGTCTGCATCTGACGCCACACTGAATACTTACCCATCAGGGAACTTTGAGACCACCATGACGGGACCGAAGGACTCTTCCTTGGCTATGAACATGTGATCCTCCACATTGGTGAACACCGTGGGCTCCATGAAGAACCCTGAAGTTAGATGTTATTTAACAAGGTGTCCACGTTGCTGCAGTGAAACCAAGGCACGACCAGTCAATGCTATCACAACAGGTGAGGCTGGGTGTAAAAAGTATATCATTATGGGTGCAGAAGAAGGGTAACAGATGTCCTGAGAAATTCGGGACAGTCCCGAAATCTAATCTTTTGTCCCCAATCCCGAATCTGGCTGTGTCTCGAAATATAAACGTTAGTGTTGCACCGATATCGGTATCGGATGTACTCAGTATCGGCACCTTTTTTTGCGGTATTGGTATCGGTGACTACCTACGCCCAGTATTGGACCGATACCATTTTTCCGATGCCGTGCGGCGGAAACTGCCGGAATCTTGTCTAAATCTAAAATATGTACCGCTCCCCTCAGTGTCTAAAATATCTCTTCTCATCTGCTTGAATAAAATAAAAAATTGCCTTTTTCTCAAAAAGTGGTCAAGTGGAGTAAGGGCGTTTTGATTCTGAACTCTTCAGTTACTACCCCAATATCACCCAAACAATAAAATATAAAAATGATGAAATAATTCTTGATGTGTTATTGCTTTTTGTAATTTTCCTCCACTACTATTAATCATAGACTGCATGTAAAAATTACCGTGATACGACTAGTAACTTCATCCCTATCCTTGGGAAGAAGTTACTACCAACAGCACTTCTTTTCAAACAGTGGTATCGGTATCGGTTGGTATCGGTCGATACTGCACAGCCAGGTATCGGTATCGGCATCAAAAAATGGTATCAGTGCAACACTAATAACTTTGTAACCCCAGGTAGTAGCCTATACCTGCGACTACAGCCTATCTATCAGGGGTTAAAATTAATGGCGACCCGTCGTCCCGGGGACGCAATTAATTGACATGGGGACGAACAATTTTTGGCCTCGGGACACCCCCGGGACGATGAAAGCACACCGCAGGCTAACCACGGAGCGCGATACAACACCCCCCCCTCTCCCCCGCAGGCTAACCACGGAGCGCGATACAACAGCCCCCCCCCCCCCCCCCCCAGGCCAACCACGGAGCGCGATACAACAGTCCCGCGCAGGTATCTACCGCCGAGCACTCTGTGAGTTGCACAACGCAACTCCTCACTCCAGTTCAGCATAGACTGATCCCACAGAAAGTGTTTCGTGCCATCCTGCACACAAACACATCATGACT
>OMKY01000054.1:7156-19854 GCA_900302395.1 Bregmaceros cantori
GGGTGGGAGCCTACGGAGCCGGACAAAATGTATCTATCGTTCTAGACGTTTATGCCCATCGCTATCCGTCTTACGGATATACAGAAGAAATCCTTTAGAGGGCGGTGCCGAGTCGCCACGTTTTCTTGTGATATTGTCTCCGTCTCGCCTGGAGCTCAACAGATTGCTAAGCTCTTGAAGGACAAACTGACGGATGAAAAGTCCATGAAAGAGTCAAGTCTCCGTTATTAACAGAGGCTATAAATGGGTCTTTAGATTCCAAGGGGTAAATGGCTTCGATTGCACATTTCTGCTTCACTTTTCAACTAAATGCACAACTCGAGATCGCACAGCGTTATCAAAAGCACATGACAATTAATTGTTTCCACTTTCCACCCACTGCTGCCAAACTCCGCCCACGATCCCGTCACAAGGAGCCAGATTGGTGCGGGGGATATGAAGCTGAAGACCTGATTTGTTGATTCCGATTTCCCCAGACCAAAAACCGCAGAGCTGTGTGCACGTTCACAAGAGGGCAAGTCTATAGGGCTTGGGCCTGGTGCCGTCACTGGCAGCCTACTCTCATGGAAATATCAATGATAGATTACTTTACTTTTATGATGTCAATCTTATAAAAACGGTATATCGCTTTCTGCCTTTCGTCTGAAGTATGTCTGGGTTTAACCCCCACCATTATTTTAATTCTAACATTGTGTTATTTAGGTTTTTAACATTTTAACAACTGTTCCGTCTCAAACCTCACCTCTGTACACTCGGGGTAGTGGAAGCTCAGTGTAAACAAACCGCGGCGTGGCTGTCAAAATGGCTGCCAAGACGTCACCTGTCCAAGCCCCATTGGTACATCCCAGCAAAGCGACAAAGGTCGAGCCTGAGCCCACTCCACCTCCCCATCTCAATCGCCGTTGGGGATGAATCAAACAACAGCACGGCACTTAAATGAAAACAAGAACACATGTCGCAACACGTCACAAATACAACCTTGTACATCTTCACATGCGACTAGATTTATGGTCAGACTTCCTGACTCGATCTTCAGTGCTGCGCAGCGACCAGAATACAAATAGATGCACCATAAAATATCAAAAGAAGAAATAAAGATTCACTGGCGTGATGGCTGTGAAGACATACTTCCGGTTCACATTTCAGACTTTCCAAGGTCCAAAATTGCCCCAGACTTACACCATCTTCCCGACCCCAGACCCCAGGAACGGACCCAGCAGTCGAGGGCGCCTGATTACGGACTGCACACTTAAATCCATAACCACAACCACGCTTCCTCATATGACGCGTCACACGCTCCGCCCATCGTCAACGGATTTGGCGTGGACAGCAACTTCTGCTGCACTACTCAGTAAATGGCTTGTATAGCGTAGCGGTAAGATGCTCGTCTTTCAGGTCACTACTCAGTAAATGGCTTGTATAGCGTAGCGGTAAGATGCTCGTCTTTCAGGTCAACGTCCTGAGTTCGAATCAAATAGCGAGCACTTCTTTGCGTCTTTTTTTCAACCTGCAAATTGCGTTTAGGATTGGGGTTAGGGTTAAGATCAGGGGTAAGTTTTAGAGGTTAGGGTAAGGGTTAGTTAGGGTTATAATAATAATAATGAGGGGTTAGGGTTAACTTCATTAGGGATAACTAAGGGGTTCGGGTTAGATCTTACAATGCACGTTCGGTGACAGAAAATTGCCGCTGTGGAGTCTTCGGCGTCACGACTGCGTCATATGCAGAAGTGCGAGTTGCCAGGGGCGTGGTTATGGATTTAGACTTGCAGTCCGCAAATACACACCCTGACCCCAGATCCCAAGACCGGGCCCAGGACGGACCACATCAAGAACAAAAGTTACTTTTCCTTCATGTTATAAAGACTTCCAACACAACCACATTGTCTCTTCATATGGTCTTAATACTGCTTTCTGTAATGCCTATAACACACATTTCAACTCTATAGTCCATTCTTAACAGGTAAAAACGTTCAGACACTCTCAAAGAAAAAGACAGCAGAATTCTAACAAAAAGGTGGAGTTACTTTTGGTATAAAGATTCAAGACTTGGAATGTCTCCCTTTCGTTTCTTTTTCTTTCCGCCAACATAATACAGCACGCCCGCGCGTACACGCACACACCTCGCGCAGGTAAACATGAGGAACAGCATGCTTTGCAGGGGCAGGGCCGTTGAACAGGAAGCCAGGCATGTATCAAATCCCGGAGGGCAGGAAGTGGTCCAACGGGTAGGGAAATAAACGTGTCCGCGCCACCCCACTACTCTCCATCTCCCAAACTCAACACAGCCGTGTGTGTGTGTGTAGGTAATGTACACTAAACAATAGAACTCTTACACATACGCGCGTGCACACACACACAAGCAGCAAAGACAAAGAAAAATATATATCTAAAATCAGGGCTTTGAACCAATATTTCTTCCCAAGCGGTTTGTTCCGAACAGAAACACAATTATAACGTTTCCGGTTATGTGTTCCACCAATAAATTGACGTTCCTGAACCGGTTAGAACAAAAAAAAAATTGTTTCCGGAACGGTTAATTTCGTTCCTGTGAGCTTTTTGACGCTATGTAATGTTGCGGCGAACCCACAGCGACTCGCTACAGAGGCCCGCTGGTAGCGCTCTACAGCCGAGGTCTCGTTGCGTGTACTTCACTGCTGCATCGTAGGTTTTATAAATACTCCTGCTTTATTTCTGAAGTTATCCTCGAGTTCACTCCTTTGAGGAATGAAATAAAACCGTTTCCGGTTTTGTTTCTATTCCCTGGAAAATACGATTTTCGTTTTCGTTCAAAGCCCTGTCTAAAATTGATCAGAGAGCAACATGAAGTGAAATCCCCTCTATCGAGGAAATGCAGCAACGACATTTTGGGTTCTTAGGGATGCACCGATACCGATATCGGGTATCAGGCCCGATACTCACTTATGTATTTGTACTTGTCAAACAGTTGCCGATACCATGAACCGATACCATGAACCGATACCGCTACTGTGAAATTAGGCGGTGCTGCCTATTCTACTCTGACCTACATTCATGTCATGTCGGTATCTGTAGTACTTGGTATCGACAAGTGTTGAAATTATTGTACTTGTATCGGTTTTAAAAAAAAAAACGTATCGGTGCATCCCTATGGGTTTTATTTATGAAATTAACCCATTTGGGAAGGAGGTCTGAGCTGCTTTGAGAGGGGTCTGCGCTCATATTGTGAATGAAGAAAAATAAATCTACAGACAATAAAAGTTAGCAGGTGCTTGCAGCCATAAAAATAAAAACACACACAAAATACAACAACGTTATGTGCCAAGTGCTCCAGCACCTCACAGCCTCGTTGGATTTACACTCTGTCGTCTCACTAGAAGGACATAGTCCAAGTCAAACAGTACAAGTGTGTGGCGTGGTAGTAGTAGTAGTAGTAGTAGTACTACTACTAGTAGTAGTAGTGAGGACACCACTCCCTCCGTAGTGTACTACAGTAACAGCTAAGGTGTAACACGGAATACTATACTATTATTATAATCATATAATGGCATTGGGGGCAGATTTACGGGCTCTCGGAAGAGATTAGGGTTAGGGTAGGGATCTGTGGATTTCTGGACGTGGGACTCTTATCGCCTGGGTCAGGTTTAGGACATCCCTAAATGCTATATAATAATAATAATAATAATAATAATAATAATAATAATAATAATAATAATTAGAGATGCACAATATAGTTTTTTTTAACAGATATTTCATACCCTTAATTTCTAAAACCGATCCCACAACCGTCTCGAGTGTTAACCCCCATGTGAGTGAGCATTAAGTGCATTGCAGCAGAAAATGAAATCATTCCTCACAGGTGTCATTAATTACATCATGATGGCCCTGATCATTTCCTCAACATCCATCAAAACGTTATGAAATCTGCACTCAGAAGGACAAGAGCAACAAGCCATACTTTGCTTACACTTCATTCATTTTATATACAAGATATTGAAAAACTGATACCGGTATATTCTGACAACGTTTTAGTTTACCGCAAATACCGATAACATTGTGCATCTCTAATAGTAGTAGTAATAATAACAATAATAATAATAATAATAATAATAATAATAATAATGGTAATGTTATTGAAGGTAACCTCATCTGTTAGCAAATGGCCAAGGGGGAATAAAAACGTGAGCCGATGGTGATTCCAACTGTAATGCTCTGAGAAGACTACAGAGTAGCAATGGAATGCATAAGGTTGCCAAATCACGACAGACACGGAGCACAAACGCGGTTGTGTAACCGAGGCGTTGGAGTGGTGTGTGTGTGTGTGTGCGTGTGTGTGTGTGTGCGGCGGTGATGGAAGTTCACTCAGGACCAGCTTGGGGGCTACACACGCCCCACCTTGGCGTCCCCGATGGCTCCCCACACGTCGAACACGAACTCATCGGGGAAGGCGAAATCGCCCAGCGTCTCGTCCAGGGCCTCAGCGAACTCGTCTGGATTCTTCTTGTCCTTACCCAGCTCCACCATGGTCGCCGCTGTGGGGGAGAGAGGGACCACACACAGTGTGACGAGGCTGTACAATGGTTTGCGGTACTGTATTTTCCGCACTATAAAAGGCGCACCTAAAAGGCATTCATTTTCATAAAATAACAAGGTGCGCCTCATATAAGACCCGGGCGCTGAGCGTTACTTGTTAAACACACACACACACTTTTGTTCACCATTTTGTGCATACACCCGTTAATTAAAAAAATAAAATAAAAATGTAGTTCGTCATCGTATATATTTACTTGTTGTGCTCATTTATGGAATCGGGCAATTTGTCACATATAAGGCCCGTGCCCGTGTGAGTGTTACACGTTAAACACACACACACACACACACACGTATAGAAGTATTGTGAATGTGATTTGTGGTTATCTGTCCTGTTTATCTTTGCGCGCCTTATAGTCCGGTGCGCCTTGTGATGATAATAATTTTTGCCGCGATAGACCCAGCGGCATTAAGATGAATGGGGGCGCATTAGGTGCAGTGTATTAAACCACTAATTAAAACTTTAATTTGGGCGGGTTGCGGCTTACAGCATGGCGTTTCAGGGATATACCTTTAGCGGTCGGTCGGAGACGACTGCATAGCCCTGGTTGTATGTCAAATTGTCCTCTTACCCAGCTCGCTGTCTCTGATGCCCATGTAGCTCTCCAGCAGGTCGTCCACTTTCTCTATGGCTTTCTCCTCAAACGCTGAAGGCTGGAGGAGGAAATTGGGATTTTATTATTATTATTGTTAGTTAATTCACTCTCTGCAGTGGAAGACTCGTCTTTTGGTTCCCATACTCCCTAGGAGCAACCAACACCTTACGTTACCATAGAAACCATTAGACAATGTCCTTCTACATGTTCTTGCAAAGTTATCCTTGCTCTCCTCCCCGCGAGATGTTCCTTGCTCGTCCATACACTTGATTGGTCGAAAGAGCTCTCTCTCTCTCACTGGTTGCTTCACCTTTTTACTGTAACCTCATTGGATAGAAGAATGTTCCTGTGTTGTGATTGGAAACCACAGTGATTCGCACACCTCCAACCTGAGTGATGTGCAGTTTACTGGGGATATTAGCTTTGATTTTAGAGAGAGAGAGAGAGTCAGAGACAGAGAGAGAGGACTTTCTTTAATTCATTTGAAATCCAAATCAGATTATATTGCTAGCTGCAACAAGATGTTGTCTCCTCACCAGTTCCTCCACCGTGGCCGGACCCTTGGCCCGCAGACGCAGCGTACCACGCCCGGTACCCAGCTGAACTCCAGAACCGCTCCTCCCGCCAGACCGCTGACTGATCATGTCTAGAAAACAC
This sequence comes from Bregmaceros cantori, assembly GCA_900302395.1. Lineage (NCBI taxonomy): Eukaryota > Metazoa > Chordata > Actinopteri > Gadiformes > Bregmacerotidae > Bregmaceros > Bregmaceros cantori. Next base: position 12,976 of record OMKY01000054.1, read on the forward strand.
ATCAGGTAAAAGGTACTTTATTTAGTCACACATAACCAGAGATGGCAAGTAACGAAGTACAAATACTCAAGGACTATACTGTAGAATTTTCAAGTATCTGTACTTTCAGAAGTACTTTTTACTTCTACTCAGTAGATTTTCAACAAAAATATCAGTACTACTACTTTTCTCCAAAAAAATGTTACTTTTTTCTTTTTCTTTTTTACCTGCAACTATTTGGTAGGACTACGTGCATAGCGTGAATGACTCAGTAGGGGGCGGTGCTTGGTAACGCACAGAGTACGAGCACCGCCCACAGTAGCAGTTAATAAGTTGTTTTCGTTTAGTTTCTGGGTGTGCCCCGCCAAAGAAATTGCGTGTGATGTGTTAAGGCAAATTTTGGTTTTGTACTTGTAAAGTAATGCACTTTATAATTTCAAAAATACTTTTGAGTACATTTCTCAGCCTGTACTTTTTACTTTAATTGAGTAGATATTTGTATCAGTACTTTGTAGTCTTACTCGAGTTGTTTTTCTACAAATGTATTTTACTCTTACTCAAGTAAGAAATCCCGATACCTTTGCCATCTATGCACGTGACATGCGTACAGTGAAACTCTTCCTCCGCATTTAACCATCCCTGAGAAGCGGTGGGCAGCCAGTGGGCAGACGGGGTGCAGAGCCCGGGGGCCAACTCCCGATTCTGAGCCAGTGCGTTGGCCAGGGGCCCTGCTTGGAGCAGGTTAACTAGAACATGCTTTTTGTGGTGGGTAGAGCAGGGTATCAATTCGAATTTCCTGAATGGATTCGATTCATAAAGTCACGATTCGATTGTGACGTTTTAAATATATAGCTGGATTGTCTGTTTAAAATAAATACTGTCCCTCAAGCAAAGATTTAATTTGATATAAAATAAGAACTTTTCATGACTGTTTATTTACTTAGACTATTTAGACTACTGCTAAATAGTTTGGGTACTACGAATTTTCGTAGTATCAGGACTTGGTATGGGGACTCGGTATCGGGGATCGGCCGATCCTTAAAATCAAAGGATCGGGAGCAAAAAAATGTGATCGGTGCATCCCTGGTATTTGTAATGGTACCTGTGTATGCGTAAGAGGGACACACAGAGAAAAGAGACAAGAATCTGGCCCTGAATGTGCCGACAGGCTACTAAGGCTGTGCAAAAAATGGATTTGAAATCTGATTCTTTTAAAAGATTTTTTCAATATTTGATTTGCTAATTCTGATTTTTGCTGTGCTCTGGGACAATTGTAATGAGTCACTCTGGTTTTTCCGGTTGCGTTGTGAATTACAAATTGGGTATTTGGATGTATTTATCAATATTTAATACAATTGATTAAATTATATATTTATAACTATAATAATGTTAATCAGATGCCCAAGAGTGACGTCTCTGTACTACTGTACTGTACAGACACAGTTTGTAGAATTCTAATTAAAAATATGTATTTTACATGATTTATGTATTTTTATGCTTTTTTTTAATGTCTTTTGATGCAAGTTTTCAAAGATATCAGGTTTTTCTTTTTCTAAAGTTTTTTTTTTTTCCAGCGTCAGCATCGTTTTATTCCATTTCTATCGTCAGGATTAGTCAGAAACTGGGTTGAAGAGATCAGGGAGTAGACATCGCAGAAAGGTCGGCAAGGGGGAGAAGAAATCACAGCACCGTGGACGCTGTGATCTAAACCAGGGGCTCTTAACCCTTTTCACCCCACGGACCGCTCGCAGACGCCTTCATTTTAAGGGGTACAGCCAATGTTCTCGCATAGAGATATTGATAATATGGCAGTACCATTTGGAATAATGGATATTTTAAACTGCTGGAAAAATATGTTAGTTAACAAGGGAAAAATAATGACTTACTGCAGGTGGTGGAAGGCTGTACCGTGGTAAACCAACGCATTAAGACCTTTTGCGGACCCCCGTCATTGGATGTCACCGAGGACCCCTAGTTAAACGCCCATTTACACACTGTCAGAAATGTAGACTTTCATCCGGTTCCGTAGATAGCTTCGTCCGTCAGTTTCACCTGTCAGTTTGTCGGCAGATCAAGCGCTTAGCAATCCGTTGAGCTCCGGGCGCAACGGAGCAAGAACACAAGAAATTCGTGGGGGTAGTAGGGAGACACGAGCGCTCTAACTGTCCCGACTCAGCACCGCCCTCTACGGGATTTCTTATGTACATCCGTATACGGACGAAGGAATAATGTTGTTATTGATGTTGATGTTATTAATGGAACAGACGTACAGAGTAGTACCTACCGAAGGCTTTGAGGGGCTCGGTGAGTTTGATGGTGAACTCTTTGCCCTTGGGGAGCTCCTTCAGCATCTTGGCCACCTCATAGTGTCTGCAGCCGATCAGGACGTGGCCGTTGATGGACTCGATCATGTCGCCCACGTTGATCACCTGGATCTGGTGGATCACACTGCCCTCGCGGATCCTCTGCGTGGACACGTATGGAGAAATAAAGCCTGTTGAAATACGTACTTACAAAAGGTTGCCGGAGAGACAAATTATTCCAGGTGAACCAGTCACTGTGCCTAGAGCTAACAATAGTGCTCGCTGCCCACACCCCCCACTGCCCCGCGACCCGCAAAGTTGAAAAAATGAATAACGCCAAATCTGGCGCGTTTGTACAATTATGACCTCCCTCACTCAATTAAGACGAGGCATACCGGCAATACAAATTAAAATGGGAATTTTGATCCACACGTTAAATAGGTTAAAACAGGCTGCTAAAATTGCAATTTTGTAAGGGAATTCCATAGGTTTTTTTTTTCCAGAGTCCAGACATGGGCAAAAGCAATGCAGAAGTAAGCTTCAACCACTGGCTGTACCGTGACGCCCATATTTATGCACAGTCTATGATCCACACCCAACCGTTCCGGCAGTTTCTCCGCTCAGGGGCACACCCGGTATTCATTCCTCAGTCAACAGAATGCAGAGGTGACAGCCGCACCTCCGTCTGACAAACAAGCTACACCTTTTTATTGACTCAGAAAAAAAAATACAGATGGTGAAAGGTGGTGGGGACAACAGCGTGTGCCGTTTCACTAGGGCCAAATGTACTTTTCAACTTTCAAAATCAGCTATAAGTAATGATAGTTTTCCCTGAGGACCAACATAAGGATTTTCATCTTTAGCGTTAAAACCGCCCTCCTGTACGGATATGAAACTTGGAAAATAAAACAAGTAGTGGTGCACCGATCCGATTCTTGGGGATCGGATCGGCCGCCGATTGCAGTTTTTTAAATGTCTCAGTACCGTCAGATATTAGCCGATCAACAAACTTCGCTGTAGCGAGCGCCCTGCTTGTTGCAGCCAAGTCGCAGTAATAACATGGCCAGAGAATATACATCCCTCTGCTCCTCGCGGATGGCTAGACATCGGGATATATTCTAAATTTAAAATTGATAGCGTTTCAATATAAAATAATAAGAAAACTATATTGCCATAAGATTATATTGTTTCTTGTGCTACCGCGATTATTTCTTTACATAGTAATCTTCTTGTTTTTCAATTCGCTTAAAGATTTAAATTTATTTAAAATAAAAACTTTAAATGCCATCATCACTGTTTATTTATTTAGACTATTTTTGAAAATTATAATTGTGCCAAAGAGTTTGGGTTCTGCCATTTTTTGCAGTATCAGGACTCGGTATTGGTAGGGATCGGAGGTCGGGATCGGAGGTTGGGATCGGCCGATCCTTAAACTCAAAGGATGGGGAGCAAAAAAACATGATTGGTGCACCCCTAAAAACAAGGGCAACCTAAAATACAACAGTTTATTAACAACAAGTTAAGACACCGGTCAAGATTGCTCACCTTGATGAAGGCGTATCCAGCCCCGTTGTCTGTGATGGTGAGTCCCAGGGCGTCCTCTCCCTTGTACACGGTGATCTCCTTCCGCTGGCCCTTGACGTGGGCGAAGATGAAATCCTCCAGGCCGATCTGACCACCGAGCAGCTTGTCCATGTCCACCTTGTGTGTGTTGAGCGTGCAGAACATCACCTGAGGAGATCACAAGTAAATGGAGTGACTTAAGCCGGGCGTACAGTGCGCGATCCAATTTTAATCGTGTCAAAAGCTGCTGCTTACACTGTCTGAGTGAAATGCAAGGGTTAAAAGTTTGCTCCTCACAACTCACCTACTCACACTATACGGTCCGATGGTCGGGTGCGATCTGACTGCTGACACTACACGACACGTCGGACACGATCGGAATCAATGTGTCGTTTCCCGAATGAGAACTGGGGGCAAGTTATCTTCATTCATTTAATTCAGCCGAGCGCTTTGAAAATGATATGACGCAGACACATTTTGCCACCTGCTGGATGTCTGGCACCACGACCCCTTGGAGTGACAAGACCCTATGCGCTGAACTTTCGAAGACTTGACAATAAATTATAAGGAATGTATAAATCTGCAAACATTTTAAAGTTATTTAAAATATGTTTAAATTACTTACACTTAATTTAATATTTTCTGCAGTGATGGTAGCTGTACCTCTATCCAATTACTTGTGTGTTGTGACATTGCTTAAATATGAGAAGAAAATAAACTCCGGCATCCAGTGTCGTGTTGCCATGGCTACTGTTCTGTTGTCGTCTTTTCCCTTCAGTGTCTGTGTCCGCTTGTGTGTAGTGGGACAGGTAAAACGGACCCCGCCCTCCCGGTCCGACTGAATTTCAAACATGTTTGATTTTCTCCCGATCGATCGGGAGGGGGTCGCCGAGCGTTAATCGCTTCTCGTGGACCGACGTACACTGCACTACGTGAGTCGCACGATCGGCTCAAAATTCGTCCCGATCTCAGGAACAGTCGTACGACTGGAAAATTGTGGAAAAACGGGCCGAAAATCGCACACTGTATGCTCAGCTTTACTATGCGCAGAACTTTCAAACACTTGACGAAAAATTATAAGGAATGAATAAACCTGTAAATATTTTAAAATAATTTAAAATATGTTTATTACTTTTCTGCGGGAATGGTAGCTGTATCTCTATTCAATTACTCGTGAATCTTATGACATTTCTTAAATATGAAATGAAGATTAAGTCCGGTATTCAGTGTTGTGTTGCCATGGCTACTGTTCTGTTGTCATTTTATGGTCGCACATGAGTAGTGTGCCAGGTAAATCGGTCCCTGCCCTCACGACCCAACTGAATTTCGAACATGTTTGATATTATCCCGATCGATTGGGAGGTGCTCGGGAGGTATCAAATTACTTCTGGTGCACTGACGTACACAACGTGAGACGCACGATTGGCCCAAAATTTGGTCCAATCTCAGGAATAGTTGCACGACTGGAAAACTGTAGAAAAAGGGGCCGAAAATCGCACAGCGTACGCCCGGCTTTAGGCAGAGAACATGAGAACTAGGGTCTGACCGATACGATTTTGAGGAATCACCTCGTCCTCACTGCTCACGAGTGAGGGCGCATACTTTTCAGCACAGCCGTTCTCACTGGCCAAAACCTATCGGCGATATCCCGGTGACGAAAAAAGTTGCTTGTGCTGCCTCTACTCCAAAAAGACTTTTCGTGGCAACATATTAGGAACAAAAAAAATAAATAAATAGGGGTGCACCGATCACATTTTCTTTGCTCCCGATCCGATGCTTTGATTTTAAGTCCCGATACCGAGTCCCGATATCGAGTCCCGATATCCTGCAAAAATTGGTAGTACCCAAACTATTTGGCACAATTGTCAATTTCAATAATAGTCAAAGCAAATAAACAGTAATTTGGCTCCCCGACTCATTTACCGATCCTGATTGGGACAAAATCATGAGTCCCTATCCTTGGAAAAAAGTGTGATCGGCCCCTGATTACCGATCTGAGGATCGGACAGGTGCACCTCTAATAATAAAGTCTGACCTCAGCAGGTGGGATGCCAAACGCTTCGCCGATCTTCGTGTAGAGCTCGCGCACGTTGCTGAAGCCCTCTATACGTCCTGTAGGACTGCCGTGAGCCAGCTGCGTGTGGAAGATGAGACGTGGCCGCAAGCCGCTGGGTGGCGGAGGCAGGCCCTCCGAGGTGGCCCCCTCACCCCCCAGGCCCACCAAGCCGCCCCCCAGTCCTTCCACGCCAGAAACGTTGAGTCCGGCCCGGATGGGTTCTGCTTCCTCGTTCTCCACCAGCGGAGAAGCCTTCTTACGTCGTCCGAGGCCCAGAGGCATGGCAGTCCTAAAGAGCAAAAATAGAAAGCATATCTCGGTAGTACTTTAAAGGGGAAGGGTGACCATTGAATGGTATGAAATTGTCATAAATGTCTTTTTTTTTTTGCATATAAGAAAATTAAGTTTTTAGAAGGTGTTATGGAAATGTGACTCGTAGAGTCACGCCTCCATTGTCCTGATTGGCTACAAGCTGTGACATCATTGGATGTCCCCACCCATCAGCTATAAATCAGTGATACTTCCTGATGGGGTTGTTCGGCCATGTTTTCCTGCTTAGCTCATAGCTTAGCTTAGCTAGCCGATACCCGGCTAATGTCCAGTATAGCTTAATAAATGAACCCTCTAGACATATTCCCGTGTCAAGACTGGTCATTTCCTCTACGTGGACACCTTATCTGAGCTGCCATTACATTAGCATAGCTTAGCCTTGTGTGTTTTTCAGGTGGACCAATTTCCCATATATACTCCCTGCATTTAACATGCTTAATCGGTGTGGCTATGTTGTCATGTCGGCAAGCTTTGCGTTTCATGTTGTTTTGCATTCAGTCACCCGTAGACACGCTGACAGCAGAGTGCCGCGCACCAGGCAACCGCCAGAAAGTGGGCGACACTCAGCGTTATTAGTGCGTCGCTCCAGGGACGTTGCAACACTCGACGAGACCCAGCACTTCTTACAGAGAGCCACTGTACCTCCCC
>OMKY01000076.1:7901-20401 GCA_900302395.1 Bregmaceros cantori
CTGCTAGCATCATCGGCTAGGAGTGCATCATGTTCTGTCTATGATACGTCCCAACATGCAGCAGAGTTCAGCAACAGGATGGGGAAGTGTGTGTGAGTGCACCCCATGCTGAGATACTTGTGGTGTGTGTGGTTTGTTATTGTGCCTCCTCACACACACACACACACACACACACACACACACATGCAGACACACACACACACATGCCTGTTTCCACTGCACAAACCCCATCACAACATCAGCCTCATACCATCCAACCAGCAGAGAATCTGAGCATGGTGTGTGGGGGAGATGTTCCATAAAATAATTCCACGCTACGGGGGAGACTCATCTTGGGTGATCTAGAACTCCCAGGCCGAGCACTCCAGGTTGGAGAGAGGAGGACGGAGAGAGGGAGAAAGAAAGAGAGAGAGGGAGAAGAAACACAGACAGAGAGAAGGGATGTTGCAGGAATCACCAAGTTAAATTTTAGACCTTAAAACATTATGAGAGAAATCTTGGACCAATGTCAAGACCCCCGTACTTTCGAGCACATCCGTTCGGCTCGGTCTGCTCGCACGCTGATGACTCGCTGTCGTGTACGTACACATTCTCGCTCCCTCTGCTCGGACAATGCAGTATCACAATAATAAATTATTCTCCACATGGAGCTCTGAGACCCGTGCGCCAGAGAGAGCCATGCCATGCGGCGGAGAGAGCTCTGTGCGGTGGAGAGAGCTCCGTGTGGTGGAGAGAGCTCCGTGTGGTGGAGAGAGCTCCGTGCGGTGGAGAGAGCTGTCTGCGGTAGAAAGAGCTCTTGAAGAGCGTCTTCGCACTGGGCTCGGAGAGACACCCATGCTCTCTCTCTCCCCATGCAACTCTCTCTCTCTGTCTCTCTCTCTGTCTCTCTGTCTCTCTCTCTCTCCGAGGCACGGGTTCGGAGCTCCTTGCGGCTCTTTGAAGCAGTGCACATATTATGAAACATATTTTCATTCAAACGAAGAGAGAGAGAGAGGGAGAGAGAGACATAGAGAGAGAGAGAGATGGGAGAAGTTGTAGTTAGAAGTTGTAAACTGTCCGAGTAGAGAGAGAGAGAACGTGTATGTACACAAGCGTGAGCCATCGACATACGAGCGGAGTGAGCCAAGTGGTGTACTGCCTGCGAGTTGTCGTGTTTTTGTAAATGGCACATGCCCCTTGCTTCTTCTAGCATTGTTTTCAACTGCCGTTTACGCACTCCTTTCTCCCATCATTTTTTCATACCACAACGTTTTCCAGCCTCGGGGGAGAGTGAGCTTATGATATGTTTGGATTAGGGATGGATGATTTTGCTTAAAAATAAAAATCAGATTTTTTTTATAACCCCCCTCCCAACAGTAGTGGTAATCTTCCTATTTGTAGTCTTTCCAAAATAGAACAGTTCCTAGTTCTTTTTTTTGAGTCTGATAGTGTGCTGTGTGCTGCGAGTCTGTGTGTCTGTCATGAGGCTGAATATGAGCCATCATAAAATACTAAAGAGCTTTGATGGAAAATGGCTGCCAAGGAAGCCGTAGTTACTACACAACATTCTAGGGTTGTCGTGGAAACCCCTCAAATACAGAGTTGTCTGCCTGCAATGTCGGACCCTCGGCTCCAGAGGGCTAGTAGTTAGATGGCAAGTAATAAAGGACACAAGACTATGTTACTGTACTTAAAATTTTCAAGTATCTAAGAGGAACGAGATTGTGACGTCAGGCGAGGCAGCCTGCCGCCAATTTCAGGTGGAGCGCGTCGCTAGGTTTCCGCCGCAATCTCGAACCCTGCGATCACGCTCGCAGGGTTCCTAACCCTGCGAGCGTGCACACACACACACACACATCAGAGCCGTGGCGGACACAGGGATTTAGAACCAGGGCCGGCTTAAGAGGCCGCTCCTCTACATATAATGCGCTCCTCCCAAGGACGCATCACATTGTTTGCGATGCTTTTTGGCGGCGGAACGTACGTTATAGCAGGGTTTATCTCCCCCCCGTTGCTGATTTTGAGAATGACACCCTTCCGGTTGATTTTCTATGTGTGCTTAATAAAAAAAATAAAATGCGTGGGTATGAAATTAATACGCTGGACTTTGTACTTATAACTATCAAAAATACTTTTGAGTACATTTCAGAGCCTGTACTTTTTACTTTCACTTGGGAAGATATTTGGACCAGTACAAGTTTGTTTTTGTTTTTTTTACAAATGTCTTCTACCGCTACTCAAGTAAAAAATCTGGGAGTTGTTACATAAAGGACTACATGTAATCATCTTACCGAAATCAGATTACAAACAAATGGAAGCTGCAGTCCCTTAGAACTAATTATTAGGACAGACAATCTAGATTATTGGCCTAAAAAAGGAGATTAAATGGGCCATTGATGGCATTGTTGTGACACATGCAGCCTCATTTACAGAGGACTGTAGTGCCTACAATATCGAATCATCTCAAAGACTCTAGATGGACGAGGTGCATCATAATATTGAATAGGGCTGTTGCATGGTGACTTTGCGGTGGCAGACATTTTAGTGGTAGCACATACGGTGAAGTATACTTATACGTATGGTGAAGTACCTTACGACTTCACGTCCATTGTATTGGGGTAAAAACAAAGGATGTAGTTAGGCTGCTGTTGATTGATAGCATATTACCATGGATACATCGATAATAGAAGACTTTTAAACGGACAATGTAATCCAAATATCACTCTGTGGCCGCGAAGTCACGGTGCACCCCCCTTGTCCGATGAGTAAAGATGTGCAGCTCTAGTACAGACTTGTGTGTGCCTACCTCACTGGGTCCATACGTCCTGGATGTGTAGCCCTGGCTCCCAGAGGGGCCGCCCACAGAGTGGAAGGCGGAGCGAGCCGAGTGGTTGTGGGGATGAAGTCCCGGCCGCAGCATCTCCATCTTCTGACGGCGCTCTCGCTCTAGCCACTCCCTCTCCTGCTCCCGCCGCTCCCGAGCCCGCTCGGCCTCCTGCAGCTTCCTCTCTCGGTCTTGTCGCTCTCTCTCCCACTCCCGCTCCTGCCGCGCTCTCTCCCGCTCCCATTCTCTCTGCCTCTCCCTCTCCTGACGCTCTCTCTCTTTCTCCCACTCTCGTTCGCGCTCTTGAAGAAGCTCTGCCCTACGTGCCTTCAGCTCTTGTTCCTCTCTCTCCCTTTGTCTCTCTCTTGCCCTTTCCTCACGTTCCCTGTCCCGTTGCCTGTCTCTTTCACTCTCCCGTTCCCTCTCTCTCTCCCTCTCTACATTCACTTCTCTTCTCTCTCGGAGCATGTCTCTATCTCTAGTGATGCTCACTGACTGCCTACGGCTCTCGGGAAGCAGATCCCCACCACTGTCGTGTTGGAGACCACCCTGGTATGAATACCTCCTCTGGGCTCTGTACTCAGAGGTTGCAGCCTGTGGCCGGAGGCGGCTGGCTGAAAAACCTGACACCGAGCCGCTGCGACTGGTCTGCTCGAAAAACTTCATCCGGTCAGCAAATGGGGCGATTTCCGTTTCTTCGATGCGAGACGTTGAATAGGGGCGAGCAGAAGTGGAGTGAGACATGTTTGAAGTGAACGCGCACACCCCTTGCCTGGACCCAGAGCCCTGGGTGTGTTTGTCTGTCCGCTGGCCTGAGGTGAGGTTTTCCTCCGGTTGGAGTTTGTGTTCCGGAGTCCAGCGCCAACGCCGGGCCTTGCCCGCCGGCGCTGGCTCTTCCACAACACGAATGCTGACTCCAAAGCTTGGCCGAACCGTGTTGGTTGAGGTTTCCTGAACATTTACTTTGGTCCTGGAAAACTGAGGTTCTTGACTGTTCCTAGATTGCTCTTGAAAAGACCCTGAGCCAGGGGCCGACCCACTGTATGATGTAGGAGTAAATCTCTGCTGGTCTGATTCATCCTGAGTAGTTCCTGGCAGATATTGTAAGTCATGAAAGTCTGAATCTTCATCCTCGTGTTCATGGACAGTTTCGCCACTAATAAGCAGTGTTCCAGAGCTGCGGCTTGTCTGCAGCTGAGCTTTCTTCCGCTGGATTTCATTGCGAAGATTTGTAGCAAACCTTTCACTGCGGTTGCGCCGATTGTGCCGCATGTTTCTCGATGCGTTCGGCTTCCTGCTGAACTCTTCTCCATCAATGTCATCTGCTCCTCCAATACTCTCTCCTCTCCCAGCTTCTCGCTGTGCATCGAGAAGACTGTCCACACTTGCCGCAGCACTCAGGGGCAGAAAATCACTTTCCCCAACTTGACCGGGGCTTGTATCACGAGCCTGGTCGCCAAGTCGCGAGGAATCAGGCCCTGGAACACTCGCAGAACGACTCCAGGTGTGCTGCTGCATGCGATCCGGGGAATCGCATCCGACACTTTCTTCCAACTCTGAGCACAATGACCCGGGGGTGGAAGAGCGGCTGTCACCCCAGCTCAGTTTTTTCCCAGCAGGCAGGTGCTGGTTATTGGAGCAAGAATCACCAGCCAAAATAGTTTCCATGTGAAGGAGACCGTAACCGTCACAGCTGGGAGACAGCGAAGGAGATTTTGGCAGTGTCGTATTGAGTTTGGCTTCACCGTTTAGGTGCAACGATTGAAGCTGACTGGTGGCTGTGCCAACGTCATTCCGGAGCCTGTGGCAACGTGATTCTCCGGAGGAAGAGCTCAAGCATGGGGTGGGGGAGGAGCTGAACTCCTCCGCGGGTGACTTCGGAGCAGGAGACGCAGGATTCGACACAGAAACACGAGGACTGAGACGATCATCTGAAATGTAGTCGCTGTCTCTATCCAGGAAATCAAGGGCTTTGCTTTTGTTCTGAGTGTTGAAGTAGCATTCCACAGAGACGGGTGCAAGATCTCTGTTGCTGTCCCTCAGCCCGTCATCCGCAGAGCAACCGTTATGTGTCTCGGGTAAGTTTTGGGAAAGACGATTGCACACAGGACCGTCCCCATTGTCATACAGCAGCCCCAAAGCACGGGCGTCAGGGATTTCCTTACGAGTCCTGGTCGCTTTGAAGCTTTCCTTGCGAACTGGAGGTCGAGGGCGGTTGTCCTCGCTCGTTCTCTCGAGCAAGCTCACCACTCTTCCTCTTTTGTCCTCCTCGTAGCTACATGATGCCGGCCTCCCCTTGGGGGCTGAAGGCCTAGCCTTTGGCCGGTTCAGTGACTGAGACTTGACCGTTTGGGCCTCGTCGTCCTCACCCTCGATGGCTCTACTTGGCAAAGAGCAGTCGCCAGCTGAGAAGCCGCGGCAAGCCGGTCCAAAACCCTGCAGGAGATTGTCCATGGAACCGACCTCACCGGAATGCAGCAGCAAAACGCCGGTGTACTCTGACGCGTTGGAGCTGGCGGAGAAGGAGCTGTAGGCCGAGTCTCTCTTGGAGACCGCGGAATCGACGGGCGATGGGTGGGCGTCGCCATACGGACGTGGTGTTGGGGTTGGCGTGTCCAGGCTCTCCATGGAGCCCAGTGAGCTGCTGCGGCCGGTAGATGAGTACGGCCGCGAGATCTGCTCCCACTGTAGGTCACTGAAAGAAAAGGACAGAAGGGACAATGATTAGTTTCATTTAACATGCAAGCCGAATAAATGTCCAACCAGAATACATTTTACAACAGTACAATATACGTATTATTATTTATATTATGCATAAATAATACTGTTGTTAGAATGGACAGTGAACAGACAGTTGCTATGGCCATGTTTTGGGCATGCGAGCAAGACCGTAATTGGTTTGAATGGACAAGTGAGATCCGTAAGTATGCTAAAACGGGTTGGGCGAAAGTCTAATGCGATTCCTTGGACCAGAATCTGGACTGGGGGTGTGAGCTAGTGTTATGAGCTAGCTATGTGTGTGATCCACCCGTCTTTGCCAAATTTGCTGAACTGTGCTGAAGAATCCTGAATAAAGAGAACGTCCGTGCCATACATGTCTGGTCGTTACGAGGATGGGTAAGATTATTTGTGATGTTTGGGAAAAGATCACCCACATTTGCAGCACTGTCTCCCCCATTCTCTGTTTCCCCCTTTCCGCCTAACATCATCAATAATTGCATTAAATGTACCAAATATTATTAAATGTATTGATACTTGAAGCTGCATTAATTACATTACCAGATGCCCCCACTTCCTTTCACCGCTACCACAGTACAATCTAGACACTGATCAATCGTTTTTATCTCCAAACCTGAGGTAAATTAATAACAAGGAGCATTATGGAACATTAGATAAACTAAAAAGTTATCTGGGGCGGGCAGCGCAGTGGCGGAGTGGTTAAAGACGCTGCCCCATCGCATCCCCCCAGGCCACAGTGCATTGTAATGGCCCTGTGGTCTTGATCACAATGTCTGTGGTGACGTGAGTTCTCGTCCCCTCGTCTCACAAGCATACAGAAAGATTGACGTCACAAGTGAGCGCATCAGTCAGATCTTCGAGCTGGTGGAAATATTCTTGTCTTGCCAAATGGCAATGGCCAATGGTATCTCATATAGAGAACACATCACCAATGAAGATGTGAAAGCCAGAATAAAACAAGCCATCAGAACATATGAAGATCTACTAACCACAGTCAAAAAATTTAAAACTAAAATGGTACGGACATGCCACAAGATCCAAAGGACCATCCTGCAAGGAACAATGCCTGGTGGAAGCAAGAGAGGAAGACAAAGAAAGCGATGAGAAAATAACATCCAAGAGTGGACAAGTTGCAGGCTGAGTGACACAATGCGAATGGGCGAGGACAGAGAGAGATGGTTGCAAAGTCTTCATTGGCACCCCAACGGTCAGCCAGACTATGGGACCGATGATGATGAACCCCAATCTCTTCAACGGTGTTTCCGATCAATGTGTAATCAAGATGAAAAAAAAATGGCGTTGACGCTGAAGTTCTGGCTAAGTAACTTTGATATGATTACTGGAAAAAATAGGCATACTTATTACTGACCAAAAGGCTGAAAATGAAGTAACTCAGTTACTGTAACTTCGTAACTGCTCACTGGTCATCGGGATGACTATGTGATAATTCTGCTCAGCAGGGGAGGTCTTCCCAACCTTCCCCGGGTGGTGGAAGTGGAAGCATAGCAGGAATAGGATGTTGGAACAGGAAATGATGCCCTCTTGCCAAAAGAGGATATGACATCACACTGGGTGCTGCTAGCAGCCAGTTTGCAGACAGAGTGGAGCGAGTGAGTAATGTGATGACACAGAGATTAGAGATGGCTCTCCCTTTACCAAGAAAATTACACATATTTACCCTGAAAGCTTTATTAGGAGCGTTGCCGGTCTATATCTCTAGACTCTCTCTGTCTTTTCCTACATGCCTTTTTAACACCAGATGAGCAATGTGCCGGAACGCGATGATTTAACATAAACAGGCAGCTTTACTCAGCAGATGTGTAAATATAATTAAAAGTAGTTAAAACTAGAAGCACCCAGAGATTACAAATCTGTGGCGTAGTGGTACAACAAAATAGTACTTTTAGTGCTAGCAGTATGTGTGGCAAGCTTTATTTATATGCAATTATCAATGCATGTGCTCGTAGAGTAGTAGCCTGGCAAGCCAGAACCAACGCATCGTCCACGTATCGCACATCGCTAGACGTTGCATAGCATAACGTCTAGTGATGTGCGACGGGTGGACGATGTGTTGGTTCTGGCTCACCAGGCTAGTAGAATAGCACGATTGCGTTTGACGCCGCCGGCGAGTGGCCACACCCTAACATTGTGACGCCATACTTACTGGTGGCGCTCTTCGGATGTTAAACATGCACGCTCCCGTTTGTAATAGTTAGTAAGCTGTTGGATTTAACCAATCACTCGGGATGTTATGATTATGTTGCTCGGCGCAGGTGCGGGAGACGCGGCCACTTGCGACGTCGCTACGGAGAAAGGGGATCGTTCACCCCACAATAGTTGGATTACTTTTTACAAGTCACTGTGGCAATACACACACACACGCTCACACACACACACACATACATACACCCACACACACGTGCACACTAACACATACACACACCCACACACACACACGCATGCACAACAGTAGCATAGTACAAAATGTCCCAGGCTCACAGATTGTAGCAAATGTCTTCCTCTCTTTGTTTTTCTGCACACAATATCATAATATTGTCAGCAGTTATTCTAAGTGTGTGTGTGTTTGTCTGTGTGTGTGTGTCTGTGTGTATGTGTCTGTGAATGTACAGGGCTGTGTGTGCATTAATATGTGCGTACATTCCCACACTCAATCCCAGTTGACCTCAGCCCTGAATGACCGAATGTCCGGCGTGTCATCGAGAGCTGATGGAGCGATGCTGACTATTTTAATCACTGTCTGTCCTTTAAAAGGAGAGGGAGGGCGTAGATTTTAGGAGAATTGGGAATGCCCCCAAATATGGTCAAAGAAGGTTAGCAGTTATTAGTTATTAGTTTGTAAGCATGAGAATAATTACCAATGAAGAAAAGTGATTGTAAGGTCAATGGATTATCCACCCACCATCTCCGGAGAGAGAGAGTTAAAGAGATAGTTGGCGGGAGAGAAAGGGTGAGAGAGAGAGCGATAAAAAGAGAGATAGATAGATAGATAGAGATAGAAACTAGAAACACTCAGAGATTGCAAACCTGCGCCATAGTGGTACAAAAAGATAGTACTTTTAGTTCGAGGAGTATGTGTGGCAACCCATTATCAATGCAAATGCTCATAGAGTAGCGCGATTGACGGCACCGGCGAACATGCTCAGCACAGGCCAACTACATTTCCCAGCGGGCACTGCGACCCGGATGTCTAGTCATGCGACCGCATTAAGTACTCAGCGATCTATGATTATGTTACTTATAGGCTACAGAAATGCACCAAAATCGAATCACTTCGTCACTTCACTTCATTTCCAACAACTCTACACAGATTTCATCCAGACCCGTGCACAACTTTTTCAGTTCTCCTGGTGACAGAGAGACAAACCAACGGCACCAAAAACATAACCTGCTTCCGGGCACAGCCCCGGTGCAGGTAATAATGAGAGATAGATAGATATAGAGAGAGTGAGCGAGAGACAGACAGACAGACAGAGTGAGAGACCGATAGTAAGAGAGAGTGAGGGAGGTGCACTATTTAGCATGCAATTAATATGATTATACTTTCATAAATATATAACGCCATGAACTGTATCAAACATATCTCAATACATCCAAATATCCAATTATGAAATGTACAACACAACCAGGAAAACCACAGAGACTCATTGTGTTTGCGTGCTAAATAAGCTACTACGACATCGATGTACCAAAATGATCCTAGAAAAACATGAAAATCCAATTTGACGATTACAATATTTAAAAAAAGTGTGCTCTATGCCCCACAAACACACGATTCAATAATCTGCACAATCCGTTCCATTTACTCATCTTTTGTCGGATATACAATTGAATGCAGACGCCCCATTGGTCCAGAAGAACATGTGACCACAGCGAGTGAGTAACCAAATCCTATTTTCAAAATGTCAGCTCCCTGTTTTGCATACTTACTAAACTCGTTCATACGGAGGTGACTGAAAATGTTTAAGGGAGGGATGTATGAATTTGTAAAAACAACAACATCAATGTCAACGGTGTCGCTTCAAACGCGAGACAAGTGCAGAGCAAACGGAGGGCGACTGTCGGCCAGTCAACGCTCGAGTGTTTCCTGCGGGTGCCAGCCATTTCCCAGTATCATTCTGACCTTTGACCCCTGTTGCCTGACAGCAAACTGTTGGCCATGTCTGACCTGTTGACCCTGCCAGCCTGGGAACGGAGGGGTTCCAGATAACATAATGTCTAATAATAAAACGAACAGAAAACACAATTTGAGAAGATGGTATCATGAATACTGCCACATGTGATTCATACGTTTGGTACAGTATGACTTTTTTTTTCCCACTGTGGCCTTATTTGGCTCGGCATTTATATCCACTACCAGGGCTCTTGCAGGAAATACAACATTTAATTTTAGACCTTTTTTAAGACCATTATGAGATAAAGTTTACACCAATTTCAAGAACAAGAAAAAAGAACAAATGTTCGAGCCAATTACGATTGAGTGATTACGTCACTTGTGCGTCTGTGGGAGGAGCGCGTTATGCTAGAGGATCGGTCTCGGGTGTCAGCCACGGCCCGCTCATGCGGACTCCCATCACGCGTCACGCACGCGCGTCTGAGCGTTCGTGGACATGACCGAAGGTTGACAAACGTGAACTGTTAACTTGATACACACCTTAGCTTAAACATGAATGAAAAAAGTAGATACGTTGTACACCGACCTCACAAGTCTCGCCGCACGCACATACACACAAATAAACACACATCCAGCAGGACCATGGTGTACACACGTGCTCACACGCGGCGAATGTCAACAATGCCACGTATCTCAAGCTCCGTCAGGAGGCGGAAGAGCAGGTGGAGCAGGACACCGCTCCTCCTGAAACAAGGAGGTGCTACTCACATCACAATCTCATTCCTAATAGGGCTGTTGTACGTGACGTTATGGCGTGGCGGCAGCGGCAGACATTTTGATGGTATCACGTACGGTAACGTAAACCTAACATAGATAGACTGCCATCTGCTGGAGATTGATAGCATATTAACTTGCATGAATCAATAATAGCAGATTTTTAAACGGACAATGTTATGCAAATATCACTCTCTGCCTGTTCGTCTGATAGCAATGATACCAGCATAATGTCTGCCGCCGCCAAGCCACGACATCACCGTGCAACAGCCTTATCGATGCCTGACTAACAGCAGCGGCATACACTTGACACGAGACAAAGCTGGCAGTGAAGGGAAGTCTTCGCGCCATTACTGCATAAGTACTTTGTAGTGAACTTTACAGACTGAGCTACCCCTCGACTCACTTCATTCCGATTTGTGAAGAAAAAAAACCCAACAAAATATATCTAAACGAACCCAAATATCCGATTACAATTTACAACACATACAGCAAAACCAACAGATCGTAAGCCTAAATCAGTTACTACAATGTTGATGGCAAAAGTACCCAGATTTCGTACTTTACGTTTGTAAAATAAACAACTCAAGTATCTACTTGAGTAAAGTAAAAATTACAGGCTGGGAAATGTACTCAAAAAGTATTTTTGAAAGTATAAAGGACAAAAAATACATTTGCATGGAAAATGCACTTCCAATCTTAATTTGTCAATGTTATTGTTAAATGAATAGATTACTAACAACCTAGCCTAATTTATCTTATACCGAGGGAACACCCAGAGACTAAATGAAAACAACTTTTTAACTTATTAACTGGGACTGTACTCGGTGCATTAGTGCCCCCTACTGACTAATTCACATTATACATACTATCCTACTGCGCCGTTGTGAAAAAAAAAAAAAAGTAACAAGCCTGTTTTGGGAAAAAGTAAGGAGTAGAAGTACTGATATTTTTGTTGAAAATCTACTGAGTAGAAGTAAAAAGTAATTACAGAAAAAAGTACTTCTAAAAGTACAGATACTTGAAAATTCTACTTAAGTATTTGTACTTTGTTACTTGCCATCTCTGTTGATGAACCACTATAATCCTACAAACCATACATATTTAACAAATCTCCTAACAGTATAATCAGACATAAATGAGAGTAGATTAATCCAAACACATTGCTATGTAGAAGTGAAAATAAAATCTGACCTCACTCAGTGAAGAGGCTAACAGACATGTCTGGTCCCTCATTGAAAAGGACAACTCAATGAGGGACAGCGCATTCAATGGTAATCCACAACATCACCCATTGTGATGTCACACTCATGCTTGCTGTTGCCTTTGCTAATGTCACACTTTACTTACACACTTTTACTTTAACTTTACACTCTGCGGTGGCAGAGTGGTTACAGAGCGCGTCCCCCAGACCATAGGTCGAACAGTGCTGCAGGTTCAAATCTCCTGTCCGGCCTTTCTGCAATGTTTATTGTAAATTAGTATTATCTTGGCGGTATGGCTCTGTTAGGAGGAACCCCCCTATTTCCATGAGTACCATGGAAAAAAATTCAGGGGGCAGCAGTAGTGTAGAGGGCAGCAGTAGTTTAGGGGATTCTCACCCCAGCACGCATGGTGAGATAATTAACCCCCCATGAACAGAGCCAAGCGACATGACAAGAGAACATATCACATTATACACAACATTTTTTTCCATCTCGGTTAGGTGGAGCAGGGGAAGGTGGTGGGTAGCAAAACAAGCAGTATACAGTTTAGGAGTGGGCAGAATTTATAGGGCGTGCCGAAGCTGTTCGGCCAATCGCTATGGGAGAGAGTTAATCAGCTGAGGGGATGCACCTGGATCAATTAGGAATGAATGAAGGGGAAGGCAGCAAGCTTAACTATCATGGCCTGCCAGAAATGACGTTAGTACTTTAAATGTATTTACTTTTTGTGACAGAATTTATCTAGTTACTTCATAGAGTAACACGGGCTTTAGGCTGTGTTTTGTTTACTCCACATTGTGCACAGAGAAGTGCCTTTCCAAATGGAATACTCTGTGACGAACTAACC
>OMKY01000112.1:0-13790 GCA_900302395.1 Bregmaceros cantori
GAGAAAGGGAGAGCTGGAACTCCCCACACCCGACTCCTTCTCATCCTTCTAGTTTCTCTCTCTCTCTCTCTGCTGCAACTTGTAGCGGTCTGTGTGACTCGTGAAGCCTCGCATCGGACACGGGAGGGGGAGTGACTTTTCTGACTTCTCCCGCGCTAAAATGTTCGAATCGTTATCTTTTGCGTGTAACGCAAAGACACTGGTGCATTTCAATGGCAATATGGGAGCGCCCGAACGGGCGCTTTGTCGTGTAATAGTTATACACAAACACAAAAATGTGCACGTACATACATGCGCGTGTACTATTTAAAGGTTATGTGGCATGTAAATACACCCAACATGCGATATCATCGACTTTTGGTCATTAATTGAAATACTTTGGTGCAGTTCCACGCGTATACTGTAGGGGGCGGTAAAGGTTCGTTTTGAATTTTGCGGTCGGTGTGACGTCATACCGACCACAATTTCAAAAGAACCGAAATCTTGGAGGACCTCAAAATGCCCACTTTAGGCAATTATTGTGAAGCAACCACAAAACGACCAGAATAGAGTTTTACATGGTCCATTATTATGTCGCAATCCTGTTCTTAACAAATAAACACTTTTAAAACTTGATTTTTCATGTCACCCCGCCTTTAAATCTAGTCATGGTAAGAAGGGCTCTGTAGCACTTTGTAGAAAGGGAAGGAGGGAGAATAGGTGTGCTACCGGATGTGATGGATGCAATATTTCTTGCCCTCACATCTTGAAGAGGTCATATCATATATGGTAGATAGGGCCAATATTTTCTCAGTGGACCTTGCTGCAGCTGTTTCATGAAAGCACAGAGAACAGTGTGGATATGCTATGTATAAACCTATCGGATGAAGTACTCGCCTGAAAGGAGAAAGAAAGATCTTAATTTATATAGTACACTTCTGCCACTTGGTGGTAATCAAAGCGCTTTACAGTGCCATCTCGATCACATAATCACACCACACACCAATGGCGGTAGCTGCCATGGAAGGCACCCGCCATGACCCATTGGGAGCAATTCTGGTCTGTGGAATGTGCACACAACTTCATATCCATTGAGATCCTAGAAACCTTCAGGAGTCTATGGTGTCTACCGCAGCGTCCGCATTGTCGCAAGTTCGACTACGCTCGCCGACTTGTCTGCAAACTCTAGCCCAGATCTCTTCAGCCCAGTTTCCGACTAATCCTATCCAATAAAGATGGAAAAACTGTGCTGAAGTCGGAAAAAATACCTAATTTTTTTTTTTTTAATTCCTATTTTCAGAAAAGTTACGGGTCTTTTAGGGGTTAGGGTAGAGGTTAGGGTAAGGGTTAGCAAAGGGGTTAGGGTAGGGATTAGGAAAGGGGTTAGGGCTAGTGTAGGGGAAGTTACAAGTCGTTTAGGGGTTAGGGTAGGGGTTAGGGTTTAACCCACAAAACCCATAAATTGGCTAAACATAGGGATTTTGGAAGGTAGGGGTTAAACCATACAAACAACTTGAACAAGGACTAGCGGAAGCAGAAATTAACTTATCCAGTGCCAGACCAATTCAAATTCGACATGTCCCAGTGCCAGGTGTGTGAGTGTTTTTTCAAGACCCATAGAAAATTATGTTCTGTGCCCTTGTCAACAAAACACATAACAAAGGAAATCTCAGACTTTCCTTTATCGTCAGAAGAATAAACACTTGTTTCTAACTGTTCCATTACTTAGTTATAGCCTCCAGCACACACAGGTGGGTATCAATAAAAAGTACTCATTTCAGACAGAATCTGGTGCAGTGTCGACTGTGGCCGATAGGTAGTGGTATACGTTTCTGCTATTGAGGCACATATTGGGCCCCAGAGGGGGTGTGTGGCGCCCAATCTATCTTTTTTTTTTTAGCTATAATACCCAAAAATGCCATAACAATGAATGAGTTGATAATGCTTCAAGATATCCCAATGTTCTCTCTGGTGTTAACCGTCCTGAACACCGTTGTTGCAGTGGGAATATGGGTAACCTTCTTCCATGATTCTATAAAGAGCCATGCCTACTGTCCCTGACCCCCAAGTGTCCCAGCCGCTGTCATTCAGCTTATCTTGTTTGCTTGGAAGGCTGCCTCTCGTCACTTTAGCCTCTTGGGACAAATCCAACATGATTCTGTGGCTACAAGTCATCTGGTGCCCAAAACTACAGAACATTCATGTTTTCAAAAGCCAGGACACCAATTTGGAGATATTTATTTATGGAACCATTATCATGAATATGGTTACTTGCCGCAAGGCCGAAGCATGCTCTGGGAGTGAAAATACAGAACAGCATTGGGAGTGTGTATGTCTGTATGCATGCCGGGTGTGTGTGTAAAAATCAGACGTGTGTGTGTGAACATGTATGTCGGTGTGTGTTTTGTATCAGAAGGAGGCAGCATGAACCGTGCGTGCGCGTGGCAGAGTGGTTATAGAGCGCGCCCCAGACCACATTTCGAGCAGCGCCGCAGGTTCTAATCGCCTCTACAGCTTTTCTTCAATGTCTCCCCCGACTCTTCATCCCAGTTTCCAAAGATTAAATAAAGATTATTAATATAACATATTTTTTTACGTTTTATTATCCTCATAGATCATCCTAACTATTCCACTTAGAGACTTATTTGGGAGGCAACATATTGTTATACTGCTTGACTATAGAGCTAAACACTCCAGAATTGAGCAAAGACACATTTTTAACTGCACTGACAGGATTACCTTCACCACAGCCTGTTGCCACTCTACTGAATAGCTTAGGCCAATGACAAGACAACTAATGGATGTGTTTATCTGTAGACAGTTCAGGGCTGTAGACAGTTCAGACCGGAGTACAGAGAGTCTGCAGCTGCCTAGGCAAATTTTCTAGAAAAGTTGGAATAGCCTCAGTAAACACAGATTATTTGATTGTGGGGATTGGAAAGATCAGGGTCTATGTGCCTTTGTCCGTGATGTTAACGGCATCCCATTAACATTCCGTTTCCGACCATTGTTAGGGCATCATCTGGCGCTTTCAGTTCACTGGAATTTAAGTAGCAACTCTGGACCACGTTCTACACACTAAAGATAGTGCACAAAATGCACAAGTGCGCCACCTAAGACACAGCGACTGCTATGCAGAAATTACCCACAGCTACAGCATACTTCTACAGCTCCTTTCTCCCCTCTCTGAAAAAGGAAATTAAGTCCTTGTTCTCATATAATTTCCTTAAATGAAACAAAAATCTCTCAAAACACTCCGCCCCACCAAACACTCTCTTAGTCGCTCCCTCTATATATATAAAAATATTATACTATACTATACTGCAAGCACAACGCACACCCAATTATGCACACGCAAACACACTTGTTTCAGTACACGCTCACTGAAGGCAGGTGTGTAACTTGCGATTGTCGTGCACACACACACACACACACCACATGTCAGCTACAAGCACAGTGATCATCCGCTCGTGCGCGACGTAGCGCTTCGTAGCGGCGGCTCTCATGTGCAGGCTGAGGGCTGGCGGTCACACTCATTAGCTCGGGACCGGGACGCTGACAAGTTTCTGCTCAGCAGGACAAAGGTTTTGATCATGGATCTGACAAAAAATAAAATAAGGGGGGAAAAAAAGAAAGGAGTAAGCTCGAAACTGGGAGAGAGTGTGTTAGAGGAGGTATGGTAATCATTATACCGCAGGTTGCCTCAAAGATGCAGTTTCATTTTTGCTGTTCGTCTGCCAAAAAAAAAGAACATGAAGAAAAAAAGGAACAACGCAGGAGTCCAAATTCACCGACTCTTTCAAGATGCGTGGGTAATTATTATGCAATTCATCTCTCTATAGACATTTATAGTAGTGGCGGGAATAGTGATGTATGCGAGGTGTGTAAAATTGATACCTTCATAAAAGGCTATTTTGAATGCAGTTCAACTGAATGAGGGGGAAAAAATGATTTGTTGAATAATAACACACTACAGAAATATTAAATTACTGCAATATCATTACAGCAATATTTCAGTTGTGGAGTATTCAATGCGGTTGGGCCTAATGTGACTCTTAAAATCCACATTAGCTCCTAAACCTATCAACACGATACTAAAATAATATGTAGGATGCAGTTATAAATTGCAGTGACCCGTTCACTGATTTACTACAACAATTTGATGCAGGTGAAAAATAAAAAAGCACAACCAAAACTCTGTTCTGCAATGAATTTAATTGAAAAAATTAAAACAACATTGAGGCCCCCCAGAGGTGGAAAAATTAGTGTGCCAGGCAAACCCTGAACAGCTGCAGTCTGCTATAATTAAAAGCTGGATCAAACAGAATTCTGGAATAGGTTTTGGCAGCTCTCTAAGGATGCATTTCAGCAAGGACACTTGTTAAATGTGATGTCTTTAAAGGTAACATGGCACGTTTTTTAAAGGCTATGTTTTTGGCACACACACCATTTTTTTATTGGCTGAATGTCGGAGAAAGAGACCCTGGCATGTCCTAGTGCCAGGGTTGTTTCAACATGTCAGCCTTTCCTTTATCATCAAAAAAAGGCATTTTTTTCTAAAAATAAAAGAATTCCATTCTTTAGTCTCAAGAACAGGGGTAGGTATCAGTAAAGATGCAGATTCCTGATAAAATCCTGAGTAAATGCAGGTGCAGGGCCGGCGGTGGCCGCTTGGTGGCAGTGGCCACCACTATATGCTCCCTTCATATGGCCTGAGAGGCACCGTTTGGTGCCCTCTGGCAGACAAATGGGGGAAATAAAACTCAAAGACGTGATAACGCACCTTTGGCACTCGGCAGAACAATTTCGGAAAAACAAGCGTCAAAAACATTTTGATCCTATTAAATTTAATTTGCGTTAGACAATAATAACACATCATACTGACAGCATTGTATATATTATGTTATATTATATTATATTATTTCATATTATATATGGCCAATGGGGACCAATGATCTACACCCTCCACCTGGAACTCATTTCAAAAGCAGCACATCTCACACAGCGGACAGTGTATTCCAAACTCTGCATGTAACTGCGTACCCCGCCGCCCCCCTGCGCATTTGCATGCTAATGGGATGCCTATCGCATCTTGGCAGCGCTATCAGAAGATGGCAGAATTAATAACCCATTAAAAGACAGTAATTAAAAAAAGAGAATGACAAACAAGGGAAGAGATGTCCTTTCTAAATCAGCGATAGTGCCGGCTTGCGGCTGCCGCCGAGCGCTGCACTGTGCTGCTGTTGTTGTAAAAGACTGCCAAGGTTGTGACTGCGAGACAAAGCGTGCGGGGTATTTTCGGCAAATAACCACCGTGGGTGTGTCTACTTTGGTGAGAAGGGATTGGCACTCGGCCACGCAGGAGATTGGGGCGCGTTGCTGGTTATGTAATTGTTTCCCTGACAGCATCAAGATTCCTCAATATATGAACATTCCATGAGACTTCTTGTTTTGAAATATTCAACAGTTATGAGCTTGAATGTAAAAATTCACGCAACTATACTTATATTTCTGAAAAGTACTCTAGTCAAAGTACAAAGTGCGTATTTTACTCGTTTACATTAAAAACATTTTAATATTAAAGCATCGAAGGTTTTTTCTGACTTACTGTATTAACTCATTCAGTGCCAGCCCTTTTTAAATTCTGCATGTCCCCGTGCCAGGGTTCTTTCATCATGGAAGTGTTTTTTCAAGACCCATAGAAAATTACGTTTTGTGTCCTTCACAACAAAACACATTGCAAAGGAAACTTCAGACTTTCCTTTAACATCAGAAAAACATGTTTCTACCTGTTTCCATTCTTTAGTAATAGTCTCCAGAACATTGGTGGGTCTCACTAAAAATGCTGATTTCTGACAAAATCCTCAATAAATGCGGGTGCAGGACCAACCCTGTCCACCGGGTGGCGGTGTACAGCACCGCTATAAAGGCGGACACTGAGATCCCAGAGGCTGCGTATGGAGCGACATGGAGGCAAAGCGGTACTGCACACTATTTTATTATTTTTATTTTTTGCCATATAATTGGGTACTCAGCGGTACTATTCAGAAAAATGCGATAAGCCATGAGGTCATATGCAACAGCCCTATTTGTAGAATGCACACGGCAAACAAGAATAAGGATAAGAGAATGAATACCTGAGAATCAGGCCACGTACCGAGGAAGAATGGATTGATCAAGACCGAGTATGAATGAAGAGGTGGTGTGGCGCTTTATTGACTAGCGCTGATGACATGAAAACATTGTCACTAGCAGAGGAAAACGCAAATACGAAGAAAAAAAAACCCGGGGTCCGCGTTGGCCAAGTGGACACCGCCCCTAACGCGACCCCATTCATGTTAGTGGCGCTGTGTCTAGCGCAGCGTCCGCAGTGGCGCGAGTTCCACTCCGCTCGTCGACTGGTTTTCAACGTCTACCCCCGATCTCTTCAACCCAGTTTCCGACTAATCCTATCCAATAAAGATGGAAAAACGGAGCTGACGCCAGAAAGAATAACTTTAAAAAAAAAAACCCAATGCCATCCAGTGGAGCACAAAGATGCAGCAGCTAGCGTGGATTCGCTTTTGTGAAACAAAGTTATTAACAAGTGACTTAACCCTGTGATTGTCCTGTGGGCTCAAAATGACCCAATTTTACTTTTGTTCTTGTTATGAAGGATTTAATACAACTATTCACCCACGTCGCTGTACACCCCCCCCTCCCTCCTCCCCCCAGGCAGTCATGGCTCCTAGGGCTGGTGTGACATTGAAAGTGAGAATAACAGAGAAAGGTATGTTAAAGCGCCACTAATACAAGTTATATTTCCTCAGGTTTCTTTTCCTGGCCTGTATGTTGGTTCTCACAGTGGCTTCGAGAACAGATGTCATGAAATTGTGTTAGTATCCAAAAGTTGTGGGGATTTTATTTCAAACATTTCATTTGGATAATATGATGGAGGTGGATCTTTTGTCTTTACGCTTTCCAAGACTTAATTAGGATGCTATTTGAAAGATTTTGTATCCACAATATTTTTATCATTATCCTGTGGCACCAGATTTCATATGCCTGTATTAGAGCTTTTATTGGTTTTGTTGGTCTATGTTTCACCACCATATGTAAATGTGGACCAGGTATATAACAGCAAAGTATCCTTATTCTTGACAGATTTTGCAATGCCAATTCTCCAAAGTTCAGCATAGTTCTGAAGAAAAAGATCCCATTTAATTTCAAGTTGTCTACGGTCGGCTCCAACTCATCATTGAAAATAATAAGCTACCCGTCGTTCTTTATCGGTCCCCAATTGTAATACCTAGCTTTGGGTTCTTGGCTCAGATGGCATTGCTTGGCAATATAATGCGGAGCTATTTAAATTGATTTCAAAGTTAATAAAGTGTGTGTCATTACTTTGAAATTACCAGCTTTATTATTTCTGAGAATTCCTGGACGTGATAATGGCATAATATCCGTCACGTCTGTCAAACCTCAGTTTGTCTTGTCTGTCATAATTCTGGTCCACTTTTGCAAAGATACGCACACACAGGCACAAAAACACACACAGACAACACACACACACACACATAAATATTGTGTGTGTGTGTGTGTGTGCGCACCCTTTTTGTCTCACTCATGCACTCACATGCACAGACACAGACAACCATTCATTCACTGACAGGCACATATGTATTCTCCCTCTTTCCCTGTCAGAATCAGTTTATCCGATTCTTTCACTTTCATCCATTTTATCCATCCCTTGTTCACTGTTTATCTCACACTCTTCTTCCTGTCAATCTATAAAATTCTCTCTTTTCTTCTCTGTTGCTGAATCACTCTCCCCTTGCTCAATCCGACACACAGTGTCTCCGTCTCTCTCCCTCACTCACGCGCACTGTGACAATCTGTCTACGCACAAGCATTCCCATGGTGGGTACAGTGCCACGGCGGTGGCATGCAGTATTGATGCCGTGTGCTGCGCCATGTGGCCACACTCGTGCGTTCGCTCGGTTCGGAGCTCCCCGCACGCAGTGGTGGTGCTGGTGGAGGCGCTCCCTGGAGGTTCACTTCCGCAACTTCTCCATCTGTCCCCAAAAACAAAAGCAAGGAGAAGAACATGGGCGTCTTGCTGTAAATCCACCGAGGGATAGAGTTTGACCATGAATCCGTACGGAAAGAGAGAGGGGTGGGGGGGGTGCTGTTTCCTGCCATCTGTTTGTGTGCCTGAAAATAATACAGAATTTCCTAAGAATGAGTAGCAACTCCTACAGTTGGCATAGCGTTGTTGTTGTTTTTTTTTGCACAAATGTAATTATAAAAGTTCTTCATTCTTGACCATTGATCCAGCAACGTGTTCTGCGCTGGAACACGCTGAGGGAATAGCTCAGGGCTCCTTGTGTTTCCTTAATGCTTGCAAATCAAAAGTTGGACAGAGACGCAACTTTTTTCCTTAGATATTCACCAGTGTGTGTGTTCCAGCGATGCACAGCGGCGTCAGCACAGTTCATATTCAGTGAATCGATTCTAGCAGCATATTGTATGTGAATTATGGGCGCTGTGCGTTGTGGAGAATGCTGAAAGAAAGAAAGCAAGGCTAACGGAATGATTTTCAACTAAAGCTCCAGACTACCTTATATGTTACTGTAGTTGACAGCTGTTGAAATTATAAGACAGCAGTTGAAATTATAAGATTATAACTTTTTTTAAGTTATTTTTTTGGGCGCAAGCGCTGTTTTTTTTTTCATTCTTTATTGAGTGAGATAGTGACAGGATTAAATCGGAAACTGGGATAAAGAGTTGGGAGGAGACACTGCAGAAAAGTCGGAGAGGGTATGCAAACCCTCTGGGGCCACTTCCCCCACCTGGGGGATGTGCTCTCTAACCACTCTGCCACTGTACGCCTAATTTCATACTGAAATATGCTCATCCTTGATCTTAGCCAAGTCGATACATATTCATCTTGCATGTGTGTACTCACTCAGCATGCAGCATGTGTTAGCATAGCTTAGCCCTTTGGATCCAAACAGGGTGAGAGTAGAATAAACAGAACTCCAATTTTTTGATGCACGACCCAAGTTGGTTACGCAAAATAAAATGCACCAATTTTTTTTTTCTTTTATCTTCAACACCGTTTGGGTCAGTGGGGCTAAGCTATGCTAACAAAGTACAGCTGCGCACCAGAGTGAGCAGTTATTTTTTATTAAATCTTCAGGACAGGATTAATCGGAAACAAGGTCGAAGAGATCGGGGGTAGACATCACAGAAAGAACTATGGGCAAGGGGAGGAGAACTCGCGACACTGGGGGCATTGTGATCGAGACCACAGCTCACATGCACAGTGGCCTGGTGGGTGCGATGGTGCAGCGGCTTTAACGACTTCGCCACCACCCCACCCTAGTGGGATTTTCGCTTAACACAGAGTTAAGCATGTTTTGTTTGATACTGTCCATTTGTTTCACATATAAGGCTCATTTCCTGTTTTTCTTTGTTCAATGTTTAACATGCACTTTACATTTATCCTTTAGATAATTAACGTTTGTTGCAAAGGAGAAACAAATCTAACTGTCAAAACTAACATGTTTTGACCTGGCTAAAGGGTGCATAACACAGTGTGGTTAACATTAGCGCTCCTCATATATTTTTTTTAATTTTATTGTGAAAAAGGAAAAACTCAGACGTTATGTAATTAATTCAAGAGAGCCATTTATATGAATCACACCATTCTCGGTGCGATACAATTAAGAAGAGGGGAATCAACGCACTCACTGCTTGTGCTAAGATGATAATTGTGGCTGATTACCATAAGTCCATCCTGGGAGCAGGTAATGTGAGTCTTTATATGTGGGCGGTAATATGTTGTCCAGCTTATTAAATCCTGTGCCTTCTCTCCTGCGTGACCTTCACCTTCCGCTAGGTGGGTGTGATTAGCATATCTACAGTGCTCAACACTCAACACCAGACTAGTCATTAAAGCTCTCGTTTTCCCTTCAAAAGTTATTATCTCCAGTGGCCGGGAGTCACCAGACTGCCGGCTGGTGCGTGTGCCGCCCAAAAACAGAGTGGTGTTAAAATTCAGCGCCACACTCTGCTGGATTAGACTCAGAATGGTGGATGATGATTGTTGTTGTTAAAAGTCTACAATGTACAGATATATTGGGGGTATCATGTATGGTAATAGCTATACGTATACATATAGGTACTATTAAGTGGTATTACCACTTCACGTTTATTATATAGGGCCAAATGCAATGGACGTAGTTAGGCTGCCATCTCCTAGCGAATGATAGCATATTGCCAAAGATAAATCGCTAATTGAATGCTCTTAAACGAACAATGTTATGTTAATATTGCTCTCTGTCTGTTCGTCTGACCACGATGATACCATCATAATGTCTGCTGCTGCCAAGTCATGATGTTATGTTGGCTTCAGTAGGCTGTGGCTCAGGACCGAGGTGTAATGGACATACCTGTGCTAAACGTACGTGAGCTTGATAAATTAATCTCATGTGCCTGGACATTGGATTGGGTGTGCAAGATCAATGTCATGTGTGTATAACCTCATCATTTAGATGTTTCCTAATTTGCCAAAGAGACTTTCTGCTTACAATGCCATACGATCTTGTCAGGATATGAATGGATAGGATATGAATTTGCATCAGTAGTTTGGCGGGTAGTTTCGGTAAAAACTCTTCTCTTAATATGACTTCCGGTGCCGTTCTGACTTATCTTTGAACTTGTCCATTTAAATGATGGTGAAATGATGGTGGTGGTGACTTGTGCTGTGCTATTCCACAGCCAAATGTTCTAGTGTGCATCTATGCCCCACGAACGCATGATTCAATAATCTGCGCAACCCATTCCATTTACTCATTTTTGTGAAACTTACCAGAGAATGCAGCCATCCCATTGGTCGAGAAGAACATATGACCACACCGAGTAAGTAACTTCAAGGCATATTTTCAAAATGTCAGCTCAGTGTTTTTAGAGCATAAAGTTGTCTATAGAACATTGGCTATAATCGTCCTGTAATACCGTTTCCCTCCATCCCCACCGTGCACACACGACATCACTGACAGAAAAAACAGGAAAATTGAAATTAAAACATGTGTGAATGTGTGATGTCAAAGAGTCCTATTGCATGCATACCTCAAGGCTGATGCCTGCAAAAAAAATCTATATCTCACCCAACATTTCCAGTAGCACCACTTCCAATCTTTTGGATACTGATACCTTTCTCTTCTACCAATGGAATTCAATTATATACTTGGTGTGTGTGCTGCCGTGCATGCACACTTGTGCAAATACGTTGATTCATTCATTCATAAGATCCCTGAGCCCTTGGCTAAGAAAAACTGGGACACGGCAAATGAATGTGTATTGAATCTTTAAATGTCCCTTTGGTGCTGTTTCTGTGCCGGCATTGGAGGCAGCTGATTGAAACCACCTCACCTGGGGGCTGTACTACCAAACAGGTTTAGAGTTTAAGCCAAGTTTGCACAATTTACTTTTTAGTGATTTTATGAAACTCTTTTTTTCTCTACTCCCTCTCTCAGGCAATGGTTATCTTCTGCCTGGCAACTGTCAAGTACGGCAGGCTATGTAAAGGGACAAAAAATGGGGGGTCTTTGTATTCCGTAATGTATTATTATATTAAGATCAAGCAATATATTAGGATCATGCGGGCTCCGGCGTGCGCACATCAGCACGTGCGTGATCGTGGACACAACCAAAGGTTGACACTTGCGTCAAATGTGCACTGTTGATACACACATCAATTTAAATATGAACGAAAAAGTAGATAGCTGGTAGAAATCAACGATATATATAAAGACACACAGACCTCGCAAATGCCGCCGCACATACATACACACACATAAATACACAGAGCGAAGCAGCACGCTTTGATAAGCACACACACCTGTGGTGTGCAGATGTGCGCACGCACATGCGGCGAATGTCAATGCCGCGTGTCTCAAGCTCCGCAGGAGGCAGAAGAGCAGGTGGAGCAGCGCACCGCTCCTCCTGAAACAAGGAGATGTTGTCATTTTCTCATTATATTGACAGCGTTAGTGTGAAAGGGGGATGAGAGAATGGGGACGAGCGGACGTGCAGTATATGACCGTGGGAGGAAGCGATCTCACAGCGCTGCATTTGCTGTGATCACAGCAACAAGACCATGTATCGGGCTGGGTTGGAGCTGATGTCTAACTCGCTACGCCACGGGCCAGCCCAAAGGCCGCAAATTGGATGTTGTGATGCAACGCAAGGTACCAATAGTGTTGCCTTTTACATGCAAGGTGTCCGATTTCCTAGGAGGTAGGAGAGAGT
Organism: Bregmaceros cantori; assembly: GCA_900302395.1. Taxonomy (NCBI): domain Eukaryota; kingdom Metazoa; phylum Chordata; class Actinopteri; order Gadiformes; family Bregmacerotidae; genus Bregmaceros; species Bregmaceros cantori. The sequence continues at coordinate 12,277 of OMKY01000112.1, forward strand.
GGTGACTGCAACTGTGAGTTATAACACACATTTCTTTAAATGTTTTCACTCCACCAGCCTCCTCCTATCGTTGTGACAATCTACGCTTTTGGATACTGCTTAGGTTTAATATTCTCTCTTTGTATGTGAAAAGCAAAAAAAGATTGGGTTGAAAATGTCACGCAACAATAAAATGGCTGAATAGATAGAGTTATGGACCTTGCGCTGTTCTATTCTCCCCATCAAACAAGAGAGGAGGGAGATTGCAGCCCAAATCCATCTGGCTATATTTATATGTGCACGTTCGCAAACACAAAAGGTGCGATTGCTTGGCCAAAAGACTGTTATTATCTTGCACTCAATAGGCATTGTTATGTGCTTTCAGGACAACCCTGATTAAACTGTGCTAGGGCTGATGGAGTTTTTTCTCTCACCATATTCTCAGCAGACGGGGGCGTCGCTGGCAGTGGACTGGTAATGGCCTCCAAAAGATGCCATGTCACGGCAAACGTGATGCATCACTTCAATAATACATGCATTTGCGGCAGCATTTTAATTATTGGGCCTTATCACAGTTGGGTATTACGTTTGACTGTAATCCCGTTACTTGTTATTGACATTCCGGCGTCAGCGCCGTTTTTCCATCTTTATTGGATAGGATTAGTCGGAAACTGGGTTGAAGAAATTGGGGGTAGACATTGCAGACAAGTCGACGAGCGTAGTCGAACTCTCGACACTGCGGATGCTGCAGTAGACACAGCTCCACTAACATGAATGGGGTCGCGTTAGGTGCGGTGTCCATAACCAGTCGGCCAACGTGGACCCAATGTTACTGGATTTCTGATTGAAGCATGTAATGAGAGATTACCTTCATTAAGATTGTAATGTTAGATTACTTTCCTTACCGATAAAATAAAACCTGTCATGGGCCGCTCGTCCACGAGCGGCACCCAGGCGCCGAGTTCGTTCGTGGACCGCACGAACACAGCTGCAACTCGTCGCACTCAGCTCCGGAGCGGCACCGTGATTGGTGGCTTCCCCCTTCATAAGCAGGCTTCGGGCACTGATGCGACGTCCTGATCTTCACTTGGTGAGAACTGAGGGAGCAGCTTATGATTTAGTATAGTCAGATCTCTCTCTCTCTCTTTACACTCCTCTTAGCTCTCAGTCTTGTTAGTATTAGTTTCCTAGCATAGCAGTCATCGGGGTAACCGGAGCTTCCTCTTCACTACTGCAGGAACCTTCCTCTCCGCTTCCACCTCTGGATCCGGCTCACTGGTCCCGGACCAGACCTCGGAGATGAGTACTTTTACTATGACATTTCTAGTTCGTCACGGACACTGACTCTCCATGTTTTGAGACTCATATTGCCTGCGTGCAATCGTTGTTGTTTTCATTTGCACTTTGTGTGCTACTAATGTTTTGTGTTTGATTACCTGTGTTGCAGTATACGGATTGACGGCGGGGTCGCCATTAAGTCATCCAACCTTTCACAGTATTCCTGACTGAGTCCTTAATTCTTTATTATCTCTCTC
>OMKY01000135.1:1281-13867 GCA_900302395.1 Bregmaceros cantori
AAACTCAATTTTTACACTAATATTTTGATGATTTTCTTCATATTAATCTTTTTTTATCAATAATGTTGAATAAGTTTTAATCATATTTTGGACTTTCCAAAATTAAGTAATATCACATTTGTGTAAACCAAGGTGGTGGTGTTGGCAAAAAAAATGCTGATAATGACAATGATTCATTTTGTCGGCGATTATTGCATTAGTTGTCGATTTAAATTTCATAATCGATTAGTCATCGATTAATCGACTAATCGTTGCACCCCCATTGACAATACCATGACCAATTCAGACAGTTGGAATGGCTCCCTGCATCTCCCAGGACACATTTGTTGGCTGGAAGACTGCCTGTGTCTAGCCAGACTCATATCAGCTATTCTGTGTGCTATTTTCTCCTCAACCTTGAGGAAGTAAAAGGAGGCTGGAAAAATATAGGTCTGCTGATATAGGTAAACATCAAGATCCAAGAATCTGTCTATGCTATGTTTGGAGGTCTTATATTACACCCAGCAGGGAACCCACAAGGGCTGGGAGTGTTACCAAACTTACAGCTTACTGCTTAAAGCTTAAATTCTGAATGTTAGGCTTAACCCTGGTTAACCCAAACCCCGCTGGATACCCTGCTAGTATTTGTATAAATTAAAATAATCAAAATGGATAACAGATTGCAATCATTGAAGCCATCATTGTTTGAAAGCAGTCACTATGAGTCAAATCTTTGACCATAACTGTTTCAGTAAAGCGTCAGCAGGTCTTCACATCATGCACCTTGATGTTCAACAATCTAAACACGTCTTACCAATCGGCGTATCTCTCTCTCGCAGTCTCTTTTGGTGCGTTGGAGCTCCTCCTGGTGGAGGTGATGTGCTGATCGGAGCTCGGCTGCTCTGGTCTGGCAGGCCTGCTGAGAAGATCCCAGATTCTCTTCCAAGCCTTTTTTGGAGCCGCGGAGCTCCGTGACCTCCTGCTGCAGGCGACTCCTCTCTCCCTCCCACTGACGACGGGCCTCTTCCCGTGCCTCCGTCAGTAAGGCACTCCGCACCTGTACAAGAGGGTGGGGGGCTTAGTTGGTGTTTTGCATCCAGACTACGACTTCAGCATGTGAAATTGGCCCCTCACTATGAACTGCCACACTCTTGCTGAATCCTGATTCCATAAATTAAAAATCCTGCAATGTTTTGGTTGCACCTGTATTCTGAATAGCAATTGTTAGCTCAATTTTGTGGCTCAGAGAGAGACGCACTCCACCTAACACACCTGACGGGGCGGAACAAAATTCCCTTGGTAGGTACTTGACCAAGGGGAACCGATATTGTACTTACCCTGTACTGTTCAGTCCCGGACGACTCCTTTAGTTTCGCAACGAATCCTGCTTTGATTCTGCGGTGTTCATTATTGTGTAGTATCGTGTGCTGGTGGTGACTCAACTCTCTCCTTCTATGTTCCACCTTGATCCAGAATGCTGAGCGGATCTCCATGACTCACTGCCTGCCTGGTTCATCTACCTTGTCCCTGAAGTTAAGTATTTCACATCGACTACGTCACGCTTCACTGGACATTCGACTTTCACCGACAGGCGATTCCCCTTCTACGTGTTAAACCAATGACTATTACTAGATGGTCCTTTCATGTACTCATTTACCTACAACTAGACATCGTTGGGATTCAGAATATGTTTTGTTGGATCCAGTGGGATCCAGAGTGAACAATTTCTTTGTTCTGGCTTGCCAGACTAGACTAATCGTTGACTAATTAAAAATAGTTGACAACAAATTTAATAACAGATTATCGAATCATCATTATTGCTAGCACTTTTAGGTTGCCGCATCCCTCTAGTGGTTCATGCAAGTTTGATATTAACTGTCAATTTCGGAAAATACAAATGATTCCATGAACAAAATTGATAACGAAACCTGAATATCAAATTAATAATTATGCTATAAACTATTATGCTATAAATTAAATTAATGATGGTATGACGTACATTAAAATAATTGTTGTTTGTGTCAGTACGTAACTTAATTGTTTTACATGTGTTATACATTTGTTGCTCAAGGAGAGCCATAATTGACTGTGTATCAATATTAATTAATTGCTGCTCCATCTGAAACGTTTTCGTTGGAAAAAACAGTGTTACAAGTCTCCCGGAGCGGCCGGACGAATGGGCGTGTCGTCCGCGGACCGCCCATCATCATCTGCTCCACCATCGGCCGCAGAGCTCACATTGCCCCCAGGCTGCCGGTCGTCTTCGGTCATCAGTCCGCCTCATTATAAGGCCACGCCCGACCCCGGAGAGACCTTTGAGCAGGTACGTTTACCTGACAGAGCACGTCACTCGCCAATACATAATAGTCGTGACTTTGTGTTTCCTTTGTATTGCTTTTGCCTTTGGTCTCCGAGACCTTAAACATAATACTGTAAAATTGAATAAAAGGGTTTAAACCCTCTGTTTTGTCTCTCTCTGGGAATTCCAATATTCTCCGAAATTGACTGGTGACAAACAGATTAGTGGACCAATCCTTTCAATAATGGGCAACTAATTGACTATTAAAATAAGTCGAGAATTGCAGGCGTAATTACCAAATCTGACCATTATAACGACAAAAGGAATTTAGCTATGGACGTCTAGGAGCTGTTACATGGACAACACGTGAAAGATAACAGCTAGCACTGCAATGTATGTTTTTTTAGTGACCATGCAATCCACAATTGCTCGGTATCGGTTCCTAATGACTTGACTTCAGTTGAAAACTGCAAAACATTACATGCTTCCGTATCCGTAAATAAACAAAAGCGGTCTCCATGTGCGACCGTTGCCACGATATCATTAAAAAGTCTATATTCACATGCATAATAGATGATATTGTGAACATTAGCAATACCATTTCTGCATTACTATCATTGCTGTGAATCAATGACTATTAATATGAATTATTATTGATAATACATTCTTCCTAACACCTCTGCCTCCTGCACATGTGTGCATGTTAAGCCTTCCACACACTCAACCATTTCTCTAAAGCTTCAAGTTCTATTTGTGTAGAAAATGTAGGATGCATTAAGTCCAGTGTTTAGACCGGTAATTACAAGTGGAAAAAGTTACCACCCTAGGCCATATGAAGATGCAATGTGGTGACACCAAAGCTGTACAACAGAACTTGAATTAATATAGTGAAAATAAACTGCACACGAGTAGGGCTTCAGGTATATGTAGGAGCATCTCAATATGCAGTTATATTTCAGTATTCGGCAGCTATATTTAAGTATTCTGTCTAAATTTCCATCAATTAACGGAGTAATGAGGTGAAACATGTTTTTACTACAATTTCAAGCACTACAAGACAAAAACAAAAACATAACCATTTGAAATGCAAATATAGTGCACTGGAATATAGTGCAATATATGTCAGTTCACTTACTTTTTAGTGAACCTGACTGACTACAGATAGGATAACCTTGGCACTTTTACATGGAATTGCAAACATACATGTTGATCAATATGCATTGTCGCTGTACATAAACAAATAAAAGAACACATTATTATATCCCCATTGTTCATTTCTTGTTACTTCTGTCCATCCTCGTGGAATTGCTCTATGATTTTGATCTTGCTTAATCGTCAGTCACACACTGACAATCTGAACATTGACTTGAGATGTTGAGGGCCTTGGCAAGCTTACAATGGGGAATTGTACAGCTGTGTACTGCACAATTGTCTACCCACTCAGCGGCTCTGTCGCTCAGGGAGAACAGCCTGTTTTCGCCAGACATTTTCTTCACAATTGTGAAGTAGTGCATGGTCCACAAATGGCACGTTTTCGCTGAATGATTTTGTTCTAAGAAAGACATTCATTGAATTCAAATGTCAATGCTATTAGGTAGCATAGTGTAGAGTAGAAAGATAAAGGAATATTAGATGTTAATATTAGATTAGATCAATTCTAATATTAGAAGCATGCTGCTATGCAAAAGGTTGGAGCCAAATTATTTGGTAATGTTTTTCTTCCAGCCTTGCAGTATAGTTTGGTTGCCACTGAAAAGAATTACTTGATGTTTGAGCAATGTATGGGTCATATCCATGAAAAACACTTATGTATTGTTACGTATTGTATGTAAGGAAACTATTTTAAGATTTTACTGTTTAGTTAAAGTACTTTACTTAAAGGTTATTCTTGTAAGCGTCCAATGATTTTCGCATGTGCGCAAGTGTCTCAATTTTCCACTAAAGGAATCGAGATTATTTACCGGTACTATAAAAAAACATATCAATTATTGAACAGATATTGAACAATATAAGTATACTGTGATAACATTATTGGGCATTTCGCCCAAGCCCTCTGCAGGGCTCTAGGTGATAAGATTACACTATTCAGAATCATGAAACAAGACCCACCTTGTCAGTTGAGCCCTCCCTCAGCGTCGTCACCAGGCCGTTGAGCCTCTGTATCTCAGAGTCTTTGATCTTGATCACCCTCATCAGCTCCATTTCGTGTTGCCGTAGCAATGCCTCTCTGGCCACGCCCACTTCCTTCACCTTCTCTTCGTGCAGTTTACTGCGCAGTTCCGTCAGTGCCACTGCAGAGCGTGCATGTTCGGCCTTCAACTCCTGAGTCTTCTCTCGTTCCAGACGACTAACCTGGGAGACGCATCATAAGTACAGGCTACAGTTTTAAATTAATAGTCACTTAGAAAGCAGTCAAGAGGAAAAAAACGGACACTAGAGCTGGAGCTGTTAATTTACGTCATTGCTTGGTTGGATGTGATTGTGATTGGTTTTATATGAAATCAGAATCAGAATCAAGTTTATAGCCAATGTCAATGATACAGGTTCACAAACTAAGATTTTTTTTTTCTGTTTATTATCATATATTTTTTTAACGGTGCAAGACATATAGGAGCAAAAAAAACACCAGAAATATAAGGTGCAATAATGTCAACAACTTTAATTACGTAGTGCAACAATATTGTTACAGTAAGACCAGTTCAATCAGACCAAAAAGGGGAGGATAGGCTGTGTTAAGTGAAGAAGGTGAAGGGATGAGGGGTGACTAGTGAAAGAACCGAGGATGGGGTGGGACTATTTCTGGAGTGGCATTGGTGGGGAGTTTGGGTCGTTCAGGAGCTGTATGGCAGCGGGATGAAAACTGTTCTTGTTGCGTGAGGTTCTGGTTCTAATGGACCTGAACCTCCTTCTGGGTGGGAGCAGTGTAAATAGATGGTGACCAAGGTCGGAAGGTCCATGATCTGGAAGAGTACAGTGAGTTAATGGAGGGGAGGCTGCAGCCAATCAGTTTCTCTGATTGAAGAGCGAACAATCCTCTGCAGCCTCTGTTTGTCCCTGGTTGTGGCAGCAGCAAACCACACAGTGAGACAACGGACTCAATGACAGCTGAGTAGAAGTGTCCCAGCACTTTGGCTGATAGCTTCAGCTTCCTCAGCTACCGAAGGAAGTGCATTCTCTGCCTGAATGATGGTGATGGTGGTGCCCAGGAAGCGGAAGGAGTTGACTGTGGTGATCTCCCCAGCTACCATTGTTGGGGGAGCAGTGGAGCTGATTTTTTTTCTGAAGTTGACCATTTTCTTCTTGAAATTCAGCTCCAAGTTGTTATACCCACACCAAGTAGCCAATCGCTCCACCTACCTCCTGTAGATGGACTCATCCTCGTACGAGATTATTTCAGGGTGGTGTTGTCCGCAAACTTGATGAGTTTGACGGACTGGTGACTGGAGGTCAAGTCATTGGTGTACAGTGAGAACTACAGAGGGGATAAAACACAGCCTTGGGGGATTCCTGTGTTTATTGATTGGGTAGATGAGGTGTGCTTCCCCAATCTAACAGGTTAAATGACTTTTAAAATGAATATAAAATATAATTAGTTAAACTTTACATGAATAGTAAATCAAAACCTTTTACAGAAAAAAAGCAACCTAGTAAATTTAGGTCAATTATTCGGGAAACAACGCAACTATCAAATTGCTGATCAAGCATTCAATAATTAAACTATGTCATGAGAAGTCAATAGCAATTTACATTTATTAGGTTGCACAATGAATCAAATTTTAACCAAAATTCTGATTCTGGCCCCAGTGATTATGAAAAATGAAAATTGTAATTTTTATTAACATTTCACAAATAAATAAGTGCATTTTAAAATAATTGCATTTCATTATGTTGTGGAAGCAAGTGCCATTTTATGGAGAGTCGGGAAGCAGGCCTGCAGCATACTTATGTTGGTGAGTGGAAGGCATCTCACAGCAGCTCCGTGCGCTCTGAGACGAAGCCACAGGCACAAAAGTATGCATTCTTAGTTGGATTTAAGTGCAATAAAATTCAGTTGTTCATAATTGTTCCATAAACGTGATCAATAATCATGATTCCAATTATGATCCAAATATTCGTGATCATGATTTCTTTTAAATAATCGTGCTGCCCTTCACATTTTCTCCTGGTATGTGTGCACTCAGTCTGGCGCATTTTCAGCGGGGTGATGAGGGTAATGATCCACTTGGCTCAGTTCAACCACTTCAAATTATTAGTGGTTGAACTGAGTGGAAGAATTCATGATGCGGCATGACTAGGCATACCTTATCTCATATGTCTAGTCAATTGTACCAAATTTCCTAATACGCAGGAGGAGAATACCTTGTTTTTCTCATTCTGAAGTTCAATCTGAATGTCAGTCAGTTTGGCTCGGAGCTCCTCATTGGCTGCCTGTAGCGTTGCCATGGCGTCGGGTCGCTCCCTCGCTCGACTCCCGCCTCCTCTCTTGGCCATCCCCCCACCCCACGCTCACACCACCAGAGCCTCGACCATCACACACTGTGTACACACTGTGTACACACACACACACACACACACACACATTATTGAAGAACACCTGTATCATAATTTCAAGCAAATTGGCATACAACTTTTACGGCCAGTAAGTAATAAAACATGTCTCCGATGTTCCACCAACTATTCTTCACAAGTGAACACAACAGCTAATAATGTAAAGAAGAGGATCTCTAGTTCTGAGGAAAATCTGTGATTAGACCTCCCTACGTTTTAAAAATGTCTTTTGAAGTATGGTTGTGTTTTCTCTAGGACATTGTTGATGTCGGTAGCCCTGAAATAGTTAACTTCAGCAGTGGAACACAAGCCATTTCAACTCTTTCACTGGCAGGAATTTAGACTGACGTTTGGACAAGTTGCGTAACATTCCATAAAATCATATACTTGGCAAACAAAACCTGAATGGTTTGGTAGTGAAAGGCTTAATTAGCAGCACAGCAAAGCGCGGCACATATGAAGGCACAGAGAGACACATACACACACACACACACACACACATACTGTACATACATTTTTTGACCTCAGCTAATCATGACTTCTGCTTTCTGTGACCAGCATAACTCGTGAATTGACAGATTTGAAAGCCACTTACAGAGTCGATCACGAATGACAGGACAACTAATAAAGAGGGGTAGGTACACATCTCAAAGCTGCAAAATGACAATTAAAAAGTGAAAACTTTCTAAACCTCTAACACTTTCAGTGGCAACCATTTTCACGCCATGGAATTTTCACTGGTGTTAAACAAGCATAGAACACAGGTGTTTGAAGGTCCTCCAAATAAGCTCCAAAAATGATATCTGAACACAATAGCTTATGATGTAAAGAAGAGGATCTCTATTTCCTAGCGCATTTTTTTAAATTAAAAATTTGTAAGTATGTGTATTCTGTAAGCATGTCTGTGGAAGTCCAACACACTGAAAGAATGAAGAGGAGGGCATTGTGACATCACTCAACAGGACGGTCTAGACAGTATGGGCCAATGTGGCTATTATTTCATGTGGACGCTTGTCAGTTGAAGAAGATCATCAGTTATCATTGTGGAGAACTGAAGTTCAAGCTGCGATCACACAAACATACACACAGGAAAAACTCAAACAATGTTGATCGCCAATTTGCAAACACCTATGGGTACCATGCTTAGGTGAGTGGCCTTGGCAGCGTTCTGCACTATCCGAATGCTTTCTCGTTGCTCATGCTGTTGTTGAACAAACTTTTACACACAAATTCAAGCAAACTAGTGCAATAATGCAAACAGTCACCCACATAAATGCATACACACAAACACATTAATTAAACTCACCCTTTCTCCCTCAGGAAAGCGGCCTGAATGTCCTGTGAATGTGTGTATGCGTGTGTGTGTGTAGGTGAGTGTGTGTGTCTGTCGGTGTGTGTTGGTGTTAGTAGCAGCCAGAGTGTAGCCTTGCTAGGCTCCACTCCAGCTATTCTGCTGACGAGTGTAACCTATGCTTGTGAAGAATCTCACGTCATCTTCATACGAAGGTCCATCCTGCTCCCCGGTCTGCCTGTAATGTATGTCTGTCTCTCTGGCTGTCAGTCTGTGCAGCTCCCAGCCTTGGCAGTTAGCTTGTAGCCTCTCAGGCGAAGCTAGCAGCAGCAGCAGCAGCTTGTGACTGCAGATAGCGTCACCACTCTCTCCCACCCCTCCCACACTCTCTCATTTTCCCCTCCTCTTCCTCTCTCTCTCTCCCCCCCCTCTCGCTGCGCCCTCCTCTCCTTCGAGAGATGTTTCGACGTGTGCCCACTATGCTGCTAGTATCATGTATGGAGGGAGGGATGAGTGCAATAGAGCAGGAACAGAGCAGGTAGAGGCGAGCAAGATGGAGAGATGGAGAGATGTGGAGAGGAGGAGAGTGGTACTGCTGACACCATGGGATGACGTTGGAGCTCTGCTGCCACCTACTGGTCACTGGGCGTATAGGAGAGGGTGTCAAGACATTAAGTGTGTTACAGAAACGGAAACCCTAGCCCAAAAAAAATGACAGAAATGTTTAATATTAATTTAATGTGAATGTTGCCATTTAATATTAAAACTGCAAGGTAATATAAGACCCACATGCATCTTTTAACAAAACCAGCACAGACACACTGTTAAAAGGCAGTATGGCACTATATATAAACAGTATAATGTAATTCCTCTAACCACAGGCAGGAAACACAACACAACAAAACAAACATGTTAATACTATGCAAACCATTTCAAAAAATTAATGATCTAGAAAATGATGAATATCTTCAAATTGTTTATAAAAAATATTGCACTAATGTGTAAAGTACGATCACCAGTATTTATTGTATTAGTGTTTACCAGTGTTTGGTTTAGTAAGGGCAGTTGAATGAATGAAAAATTTGAACATGGGCATGATTAGACCAACTCCAGTGAAAGACGGAGGAATTACATATATTTTACAAATAAGACTGAGCATCATATTAGCTTAAAAAAAATACTGTAAAAGTAAACTTTCATTAGATTTTTCTCAATTGAAATCCTTTACATTTCAGATCATATTTTGAAGGTTGATTGATAAAACAGGGCCCAGATACTGTCAAAATTCAAGCAAATTAGGGCTAATAATGATTAATGACTAATGATTATTTTAGTAGTCGATAGTAGCAGATAGTAGTGGTTGATTTTTGAAACTTTTTTTTTCTCTTTAAGAGAAAAATATTCAAAGTGGGTAAAAATTACAGCAATGTCAACTCGAGAGTCAAAGTCAAATTTGATTCAGAATTTGGTGCTTCTTAACCAACAAATGAAAACGATTAAGATACTTATTCTGACAAAAATCATTACAAATAATGTATACTGTAATATTAAGATTTATTTCAGACATAGACATTTTTTCGCAATTATGTTTTGTATATTTTCTGAAATTATTAATGCATTACAAACAAAACTGGCGACAACAATAATGATCCAATTCCTTGGCGATTATCGATTAATAAGTTACTGATAAATTGCATAATTGATTAGTTGACTAATCATTGCAGCCCTAATGCAAATAGCCAATCAGAATTAATATATCCTCAGCCTCAACCAATTCCTTTGCGGTGGAAATCTATCTACGTATCTATTGATCTGTATAGCAAGCAAGTGAGCTAACCACGCAACAAGGGGTCAAACTTCATGTCATACTTGCCCCAAGACTGATAGTTAGATAGATCAGCTAGATCATTTAATCCCCCAAAGTGAAATTACAATTTGTTGGTTCAGCAGGTGAGATATCATAGTAATAGACTAGTGCAGAAACTCACCAATAACAACAATCATCACAAAAAAAGTGCAATAAAAGGCATCATCATATAGAAAGAGGATCAAAATCCTACATGTCAGCATGGTAACCGCTAATATTTTAGCTAATGCACTGTTAAAATAGGTTTTAATTTGGATTCAGCTAATTTGGATTAGTTTTATTGGTGTTATTGTTGTTAATGATATATTATGGATAAATAGGTAGTGTGGGAAAAAAAATTAAATTGACTAGACGTCAATAACTGGAATACTATGCTAATCGCCTAAGTCCATTGGCTACTTGCTGTAGTTCTATCTAAACAGCCATGTTTTATACCCATCTTTGGCCAATAAATAAATGAAGCCCATATTCTTGTGTCATTTCTCATTTCATTTCTTCTCCTCCTCTAAGCTGCCACAACACAATCTATCATGAGCCATAACATCTTTGACTTCTGTCTTTAATGGCCATTTATGACAATAGTGGTTGTAGATCAACAATGACTTTGAGAATAGTAATGTTTTATTTATTCATATTGGAATTTGAAAGGTGTATATTTAATGGATTGATGCTTGGATTTGCTCTGAAGGTTGTATTTATTTTATTACCAAGATCAAGTAGAAATGGCTGCTGAGCAGTAGAGCTGCAGGAGTGTTTGGCCCGCACTCCAGCAGCTCTAACAGCTCCCCCACCCTGGAGCTACTTATTCTTTGGGCTCCAGGACCTCCCATTTGACATATTACGCACTTGTTGTCACAGTTACTTGTAAAAAGTAATTCATCTACTGATGACTGAATTTCAAGTTTAATTCAAGATTAATTTTAATTCGCCATTGCATGTACATGAGGGCTGTACACATACATGGAATTTTAGTTGGGCATGGAACATCTCTCTCAAGATCAACAAGGTTGACCCCCCAAAGCAAAAGAAAAGCAGTGCATAAGTTATAAAGTGGCATTGGCCAGAACCAGACTGTGGTCAAGGTGCAGAGGATAGACTGGATAATGGCCGTGTAGAACGTCATCAGGAGCTCTCTCGGCAGGCTAAATTTCATAAAAAAGCCGCAGGAAGCACAGTCTCTTCTGAGCCTTCTGCCGTACAGAGTCTATGTGTGGTGACCACTTCATCTTCCTTGAGATGGTGGAGCCGAGGATCTTGAGTGCCACCGTGTACGGTGAGTGGGCTGAGAGGAGTGGGTTTCCTTTGGAAGTCGACCACCATCTCGACCGTTTTTTAGAGTTCAACGTGGTTGAGCCGCCACTACTGGACCAGTCTGTCCACCTGCAGCTTGTAGGCAGACTCGTCACCCCCCATGATCAGTCCGATATTGTGTCACCTGAGTAGCCGGCATTTGTGCAGAGGGAGAACAGGGCGGGGGAAAGAACACAGCCTTGTGGGGCCCCAGTGTTGGTGATCATCGGGAAAGATGTGATAATCGCCAGTCGGACCCATTGGCTCCTGTTTGTCAGGAAGCTGTGTATCCACTGCCAGGTGGGGGCGAGAACGAAGAAATGGGTATGCTTGTCGTGGAGCAGATTAGAGGCGATTGAAAGCCAAGCTGGAGTAGACAATTAGGATCCCGGGGAACTGCAGGGGGTCGAGGCAAGCTCTTGTTGTGTCCTGAGGGTGCCTGAACACCAGCTTCTTGAACACCTTCATGACGACGCTTGTACGTATTAAATCGGGCAATCCAATCACAGCGCAGTAGGCGTGATGATCGAGTGGACCAGGAAGCGAAGACGAAGCTGACGCTCACGCCTAATTTCCATTGCGAGCGACATCGCAGCGACACTGAACAACAATGAAATCAAGTCTATTGTAGTCAACAGAGGGTGTCCCATTGCCAGCGATGCCGACAAGGGGTCGTGGTGTGTGTTAGTGATTGACAAGGGACAAGGACTTAGCAGATCAACATGCGCACCATTGTTGAATAAATTAAATTCATCGTGTACGCTCACACGTGTGTGTGTTGAATTAAATTGAGAGAGGGAGCAGAATCTGGGAGAAATTGGCTCCGCTCGCGGCACCATTCCATTACATTCCATGTTCACCCCGCCGTACTGTGGCACTGTACGCTGTAAATGAGATCAGACATGCAAAGTAGAGATGCACGATAATTATCGGTACCCGATAATATCGGCCGATTTGGGCTTATTTTCTATCGGCCCGATAGCCATATTTTCCCGATAAAAATAGCCGATAATTTAATAAAAACGCGGAAACTGCGTTCAAGAGTAACGACTTTTATTTTGATGACACAAGCCATGACGCGCAGTGGCACGTCACATCCTGCATGCAGCCAGTGAGTGGGGAAGTAAACAAACATGCCTTCAACAGTATGGTCGTTCTTCACAGTGGCAGAAGATGACAATGCTTTCGCTATATGCAACGCCTGTTCAATGCGGATTCCGAGAGGAGGAAAAAGATTGTCAAGCTTTAACACGAGTAATCTCACATCTCACCTGAAAAGTCGGCACCGCGGCGAAGAGGTATTAAAAGAGTA
>OMKY01000160.1:1468-13902 GCA_900302395.1 Bregmaceros cantori
GACTGACAGTGAAAGTTGGATGGATGCACAACCGGAAATAGTCTCCCAGACATAGGATATGTTACAATATATAGAGAACGGGAAAAAACGTTTTTAACTAGTTTTGTGGATTTCATAATGATCTGTTTCTGTTCTGGAACAATTGCAGAAATATTTTTTGTTTCCTTTTCCGCTCCTCATAAAATTCTGTAACATTTTCGAAGACATATTACTAAGAGGTGTATACATGAGCACTTTTGAACAGAGCTTCGAACCGGTTCAAGGAACATAAACGAAAAGCGAAATTGAACAGACTTTTACAGAATTGTATGAGGAGCGGAAACCAAAAAAAAATGTCATTTGAAATCTACAATATATATCTATATATATTTTATTATATCGTCTGTAAGGGGGATTGGTTCTAGTTGTCTGTCCACTTTGCTGCCTCCAGGAGGTACTATTTGTACTGAAGTTTGGAAGTCCACCAAATATATTATTTATAAACTATATCGAAACTTAACATCACACAATACAAGGAGAAATACAAAAAAATAATGAAGCCAAGTTTAGGCATTATATTGTTAAAAGGTAGGCTGTCAGAACTTTAAGAAAGAACAATATGTTTGCGTTCCGAGCCGGTTCAGGACCTATATTTTGGTGGCGGAACACTCCAGAGAATGAAAACGTTAAACATAGGCTTGCCTGTGCTGCCCAGTAGCTCAGTCGGTTAGGCAGTGCACTGGAAAGCACGCATATGCCTTAATGGCGCGGTGAGTCGGTGGTTCGAATCCCACCACCGACGTATTTCCCGCATGTCTACCCCCCATCTTCACCTGTTTCCACTAACCCTAATAAATAAAGCTTGGGAAAAAATCAGCCTGATTGGGCTGGAAAAAACATTTAAAAAAAATTAAACATTTAAAAAAATAAAAATAAAAAAAAAGAACCTGAACCGTTCGGAACGGAACGTTTAAAAAAATAATTCAGTTTTCCAGCCCTGCTGTTAAGGCAGGCGTTGTTCGAATCAAGCCGTGGACCTCCATGCCACTTGTCATCGTCACACCTACCGCGCTGTGATTTGATAACTTCATTTGATTGACACTTTTTTAAGAACCTTTTTCGAGCCTGGATAATCCAGACCCATTGATCGTTCTAGTTTAACAACATGGGTTTAGCGTTGAGGAAGAGCGTGATGTTGACTTGAAGGATCAGTACGATGAAGTGTGTCTGTGTCTCCTCAGCATGTCTGTAGATCTGGCCTCGCCCAACATGTTCAGCCTGGTCCAAGAACATTTCAGACCCACACCAGTAAGTTCTGTTTTAGATGTCTTCATCTTTAACTGCTTGTTATTATGTTCTTATCATGGGTTTCTGTATTCGTCTATTACTCTTTTTTTAGGAATGGGACGAATGAATGGGATTCACGATATTATCGTCAATCGCGATTTATGAAAAACATTATAGCGGCAACATTTTTTCAAATAATTTGAAATCGTACCTTTTTGGGTGCATTCATATTTTATAAGGACAAATGATCAATAAAAGAGGATACTAAAAACATTCCTGTCATATTGACACGAATGCTGTCAATAAAAATGAGAAAATGGCACTGAAAAAAATAATGAAATAAAATAGATAAATAAATAATTCACTCAATAACGTGTCCGAGACTACCGTGTCAAGTTGTACAAATAGGCCGGAGTTTAGCGCCAGACTGCATCCCTGCCATTGCGCTTCTGACAATGTGGCCCTCTGAGCAAAGTAGTAGAACAGCCCTGGTCTAAACTCTGTCCTGTGTCTGCCATTAGAAACACGGTAGATGTTAAATTGGATAATTGTGGCGTATTATTTTCCGTGATGTAAGGTGCGAATCCTGAAAACGATCTGCTCATTTTGAAAGGGTATAAAACCCTAGCCCCAATCCCTAACCTATCCTCCAACTTTAACGCTAATCTCCTACTACATACCCCAACCGTAAACTTAACTTAACCCCTAACCTTAACCTAAACTTTTACCTAACCTAACATTAACCGTAATCCTAAAATTAACCTAAACCTAACCTTAACCCTAACCCCTAAATTTAACGTAACCCAACCCTAATCTTAACCCTAATCCTAACCTTAACCCTAATCCTAACCTAACCCTAACAAAATAAGCAGGTCGTTTTTGGGATTTGAACTTTACATAATGGCAAGAAATATGCCAGAATTTAACGGGGACCCTAGGAACACTTGGTCTAAGCTCTGTCCTGTGTTGTGCCTCTAGGAACAGCGGCTACTGATCGTCCTCAGCAACTGCCAGTATCTGGAGAAGCACACCCTCATCAACCTGGCCGATCACTTTGAGAAACACCAGATCACCGCCACAGACAAGATCACCAGGGTCCGTAGGTGGTCGTATGGCTGAGGATTTTTGTACCTTTTTCTACATCAACAGATGCACTAGAAATGTGTTGTTCCAGATGTTGCTTGTTACAAACGAGAAAGCACCATTGTTGCATAGAAGCCCTTTTAATGGGAAGACACTGTTCACTGGATGTAGAAAATTATTTTCTGGGTGTATAATGGATGATTCCTTGGTGTGTCCAGGCCAGCAGAGAGGCCGTACGGGAGCTGGACCAGGCTCTGTTTGAAGCCTACATCCAGAGAAAGTCTGACCCCATGGTCGGCTCCCTGGAACCAGGCATCTACGCTGGATACTTTGACTGGAGAGACTGCCAGACTCCCACAGGTAGCGTCACCGGTGTGTTTGACGCTTGTAACTAGAGGTGCACCGATCCCATCCTCAGATCGATGATCGGGGGCCGATCAGACTTTTTTCCAAGGATCGGGACTCCTGATTTTGTCCAGATCAGGATCGGTAAATGAGTTGGGGAGCCAAATGACTGTTTATTTACTATTATTGAAATTGACAATTGTGCCAAATAGTTTGGGTACTACTAAATTTTGCAGGATCAGAACTCTGTCTCGGGACTCGGTATCGGGAATCCGGACTCGGTATCGGGACTCTGTACCAGGGATCGGCCGATCGTTAAAATCAAAGGATCGGGATCGGATTGGGAGCAAAAAAACGTGATCGGTGCACCCCTACTTGTAACGTCGTCGAAAGTCCCAAGAATGGGACGTGACAGCGCCGTGTCAAAGGATGCAAGGAATTGCGTCGGCATCAAAGCTGATGTCAATTCAACGTGGAATTTTTTTTAAGTCAGGCGTCAAAGGGGGAGAGGACGATGCAGTGACCACCTGAACGCACGTCAACTATAGATCTATTGACGTGATGCTTGAATGGCTACTTGAAAAATCTTTAGTATAGACAAGTTTTTGAATCGTTTCTGTCTTAATAGTCTTAGACTATTTTTCAACAGGTCTACCGCGTTATTTTAAAAGGGTGGTGTTGCGTTGTGCTGTTCCACACTCAAATGCTCTCGTGTGGATCTATGCCCCACAAACGCATGATTGAATAATCTGCGCAACCCGTTCCATTTACTCATTCAAGTTGGAATTACCAGTGAAGCAGCCATCCCACAGGTCCAGAAGAACATGTGCCCACATCGGTGAGTAACTTCAAGTCGGAGTTTGCCCGCATTTCATCAATACTTATGTAAAACAGTGAGCAAAGCGGGGTGGATGATGTGTCATTTGTCACAGAGCGAGCCGTAGTAAGCGGGTTTTGAAACGCCGTGCGATTTTTGTGACAAATTCAACCACTTTCGTCCACTACGATCACTTTACACTGGGGAATATACAGACACAGGAAGTGTGTTACACCCGGCGGGACAAATGTCAGCCCCCTGAAAACTTGTCTATGGTAACAGTATAGTATTTGTGATTAGTTACATGTCATGTGAACTTATGTTTTGCCCTCTGTATATACCGGCAGGTGTGCGCAACTACCTGAAGGAGGCGCTGGTGAACATTATCACTGTTCATGCAGAGGTAGGTCACAGTGCAACAGAAATTCTGTTGTCTTTGTTGGCATCTGTCTGCATCTGTATGCCAACAGCAAAACCGAAAGATCACCAGAGCTGGCAAGTAACGGAAGAACAACTACTTAAGTACTGTACTTGAGTACAATTTTAAAGTATCTATACTTCTATACTTTTTTTCTCTGATTACTTTTTACTTGTACTGAGTAGATTTTTAACAAAAATAGTTATTCATCTCAATGTTTGGTATTGTGATTTATAAACCTTTAGTGAAGTAAATTAGGCTAGGTTGTTAGTAATGAATTCAAACAATAACGTTCATAAAACAACATTGAAAACTGTGCTTTTCATATTCAAGTGTAATTATTGTTCATTGCACTTTATAGAGATATAGATAGAGAAACCCACACAGACACGGGGAGAACATGTAAACTCCACACAGAAAGGACCTGTCCGGGTTGGGATTCGAACCCAGGACCTTCTAGCTGTGAGGCAGCAATGCTAACCACTGCACCACCGTACCGCAGTGTCTAAAGACCTTGTTCTGTCTCCCTCAGGTGTTCACTGTGTCTAAAGACCTTGTCTCTGTCTCCCTCAGGTGTTCACTGTGTCTAAAGACCTTGTCTCTGTCTCCCTCGGGTGTTCACTGTGTCTAAAGACCTTGTCTCTGTCTCCCTCAGGTGTTCACTGTGTCTAAAGACCTTGTTCCCAAAGTGTTGTCCCGGATCGTGGAGTCTGTGGCTGAAGAGATGAGTCGTCTCATGCACTGCGTGCCGTCGTTCAGCAGGAATGGAGCTCTGCAGGTGTGTAGGACGTC
Source organism: Bregmaceros cantori (assembly GCA_900302395.1). Taxonomy (NCBI): domain Eukaryota; kingdom Metazoa; phylum Chordata; class Actinopteri; order Gadiformes; family Bregmacerotidae; genus Bregmaceros; species Bregmaceros cantori. Next base: position 6,190 of record OMKY01000160.1, read on the forward strand.
CAAACCAAACTAGCCAGACCTCTCACTTCAGCTGTGTTGTACTCAAGAAGGCAACATGCTGTGGTACAGCACCTTATTTTTTTTTAAATGGGGATCAAAAAACAACTACAACCTCACACCATTAGGGTGGAAGCCAACGGTCAGAAACGTTTTCGGGAGTGTCTTACTTTCTCTCTCTGTCTCTCCTAGATTAGTACTTATTGTGTGTGTGCATATATATTTAATAAATATTTTATTTAGGAATGTTAGTTCAGCTGCTCTTGAGGGCACTATAACTGTATAGGGGATAGGGAGTAGGGGATAGGGAACGATTTCGGACCTAGCCATTGACTTGACGTATCGTCTGCTAGGCCCGCCTGGAGCTCACTGCTTTGAGGGACTCTGTGGCCTTGTACCTGACACCGGAAAGCACGTAAGTATTGACACAGCCACACACCCTGGGGATCAATCTGATGGAATTTTAATCAAAATCGCGATTTTGGCCTCAACAATTATGAAAAGTGATCTAGATTTTTATCAATAATTGATTAATGAATAATTCCATTAAACTTTTATTTAGTTTATACCTTAGGTTGTACATTTGTAGGTCCGTCTAAGCTAAATTCATACTATAAGAATTAGTGGTTCATTCCTTACAGATCACATTCTTAGATTTAGATATTTTTTTTAAGTGCAATACAATTCAGTTGTTTATTGTTTATTTTAGGATATACTTTTTATTCCACAGGCTCTGAAATGTACTCAAAAAACATTTTAAAAGTAGAAATTACTGCATAATCATATCATACCCAAACATTTTCACTTATGTCTAGCAAATTTTTATTAAGCACACACAGAAAGTAAACAGGAAATGTGCAATTCCCAAAATCAACAAGAGGGGGAGATGAACACCACTGAGTGCACTCACATTGGTGTCGTTGTTGAGAAGTATACTAATATGGTCTGTATATAAAAATTAACATTCTGTTTTGGGGAAAAGTAAGGAGTAAAAATACTGTTTTTCCTGTTGAAAATCTACCGAGTACAAGTAAAAAGTTGTCAGAGAAAAATACTTCTATACAGGACAAAGTAACTGTACTTTGCCATCTCTGGTCTTAATTGTGTTACTTTTTTGCAGCGTCAACTTTAAGCAAGCGTTTGAAGCTCTTCCTCAGCTTCACAACGGCGGCGACAAGAAGTGAGTTCCTTTTCCAATGACCCTCATAAGAAAGTTACTACAACTAGAGCTGCAACCGATAAATCCATTAATTAACTAGAAGCGCTCAGAGAGTGTAAACATGCGCCAACACCATGGGGTCACCAATGTCTAGACGCTATTATGTTACGTATTGGCTGCAGAAATGCACCAAAATGTAATCACTTGTCAGCAGTGGTATGGTGGCACGCAGGATTATATTAAAAAATATATCTATTTTCACAATCTGCCAGAGGTGGGACACGAACCCAGGTCTCCAGCTTGGCAGACCGTAGGGCTAACCGCTGCATTATCTGAGCTGTGTTAGTGCCACATAGTAGAATGGAGGTGACTGCTGCACGTTGCTGGAGGTGATTGCAGTTTGTAAGCTCATAACAGTTGTAAAACTATAGTTTGACAACTGTTATGAGCTTACAAACGGCCATTATGTTACTTAGAAATGGACAAAATGTATTCACTTGTACCGTTTGTCATTTCCAACAAATCAACAAAATTTCATTCAGATCAGTGCATAACTTCTTCAGTTATTCTGCTGACAAACCAATGCGACCGAAAACATAACCTGCTTGGCGCAGGTAATGATATCAATTATCAAATTAGTTGGCGATTATTTCAATAATCAATTATTCCATGTTTGGCCCATTCTCCGCTCAAATGTTAGAAAAATAGTCGAAGACTCCAGCCTAGAAATTTAACCGTAAGTACCGGTACTGGACTGTATATTTCCCTGTGTAACGTCATCCTAATGATTGGAAGTGGCTGAATCTGTCACACAACATGCACGTTTCAAAATCTGCTTACTACGGCTCGCTCTGTGACAAATTACACTGATGAAGTGCAGGCAAAATCCGACTTGAACTTACTCACCGATGTGGTCACATGTTCTTTTGGACCAATGGGATTGGCTGCTTCACTTGTAATTCCATCTTGAATGAGTACATGGAAGGGGTTGCGCAGATTATTCAATCATGCGTTTGTGGGCCATAGATGCGCACAAAAGCATTTGGGTGTCGAATAGCGCAACGTAAGTTACCACCATCCGTTTTAAATAACACGGTAGGTGTGTGCTTCCACCTATTAGACCTGTTGAAAAATAGTCGAAAGACAAGAACCGGAAGTGGCGAGCATATACAGGGGTAGTCATGGAAGTAAACCGGAAACGGGTCAAAAACTCAGGACAGGTTTCTTACTGTCTCTCTGCTCCCCTCTACAGGTTACTAGAGGAACTGCTCAACACGTTCAAGAGCAGCATGCAGCTCCAGCTAACCTGTTTCCAGGCCTCATCTGTACAGCCTGTCAAAAGATAGACACTGTCTGACACTCAGTCACACTTCACACACATTAAAAAGTCATAATCATTATTGATTAATCAGCTTAAAAATGTTTTACGACCAATCATGCATAGACAAGAAGACATTGCACATAATAATTAATAACCAAATATGTTTAGTTCTCTGAATGTTAATTCATATCATTTGGAAGTGAATTTTAGGAGTGAGGTATTACACCCCTAAATTCATGTTCTGTTTAATCTTTCATATATATTTTTTGTATATTATTTTCTTCAGCCTGTTCAAGAAGATGAAAGATTAAAATGCATTATGTATTGACGTGTCAAAATAAATGACACCTAACTAACTGAAACGATGACCACTTTTAAATAATTCTTCATAAGCCAACGTCTTCAATAGTGGCACCACATCCACACACAGCCACTGAATTGTCTTTATTCAGAACAGGTACATGTGGTATCTACATTAATTGGTATTGCATCAGTATCCATACCACACCAATAATAACAATAAACACTATAAACTCAATGTCTCGTCATTGTCCTTCATTCAAATCAATATTCCTATCTAACGTCTGGATGAGCATGTCACCCCCGATCACGGCTTGGAAACGAAATTATTTTAAAATGTTTTGTACGGTTCAGAGAGGCCTATGTTTAAAGTTTTCGTTCTCGGAACTGTTCCACCACCAAAACATCGGAACACAAACATTTTGTTCGTTCTTAAAATTCCTTATATTGTTCAATGTTAAGTTTAGATATAGTTTATACCGAATATATTTGGTGGACTTTCAAACTTTGTGAAAACCGGGTTTAAAACGCCATTACATTCGCTTCCTTGTCTGTCCACAAGATGGAGCCCCAGCTGCATGGGGCTTGACGATTGACAGTGAAAGTTGGATGGATGCACAACCGGAAATAGTCTTCCAGACATAGGATATGTTAAAATATATGGAGCACAGAAAAAAAGTTAACCGCTTATGTGGATTTCATAATGTTCCGTTTCTGTTCCGGAACAGTTGAAGAAATCTTTTTTCGTTTCCGCTCCTCGTAAAATTCCGGAAAATACTGTCCGTTTTCGGTTTCCGTTTTCGTTCCTTGAACCGGTTCGGAGCCCTGCCCCTGATGCATATTACTACTGTAATATGGATTTATAATATCCTCTCTTCAACCCAATTCTCATGCAACATCCTCACTGTACACACACATACACGCGCACACGCGCACACACGCACTCATTGACCTAAACGCAACTGCGCTCCGGCTCCTTCACGAGAGCACGCACACACACACAACTTCATCCACACTCTCACTCGCATGTCTATATGTATACACACACACACTTCACTCGCGCACACACAACGCTATCACTCGTTCACACTCATCATACGGCGCGGAAGTTACTCGGACCTCCTCCGTCAATGATGAACCCTGCCGGTAAAGGCAGGTACCGTGTTATCCCATGAATCGCAGCAACGGCACTTCTAATTGATCTGTCGTTATTAATCGAATACTAAAGTCCCCCCAGTAAGTCGGTCACTATATTTCCGTCCATATTTATCGTCATACTCAGAGCTTCACACGCGCACGTTCTCCGGTCTGATGCCTTTGAGAAGTTGTCTTCTTCGTACGTTTGGTCAGTCACCTACATCATTTCCTAAAACCCGCTCTATACTGAACTGTGCCCCCTGGGCCGATACCTTGAAGTAACTTCAGTTGGTAACCGAAGCAGTCAACTAGGGTTACGGGTTAATCCTAAGTAGTGACCGACCGATATGAGCTTCTTGGACGATTGACCGATAACCGATCGATATAGTGAATTCTAGCGCCGTAAAAGAAAGCAAAAACCTGAAACAAAAAGTGCTGTCAGTCAATTGTCACCCAGCTTGGTAACAGGGTTGTACTCATTTCCATGGCATCGTCATTTAGAACAGGGTGAGTCTTTTTCAGGTGATGCCACATATTGCTGGTGTTATTTTAAGTTTATTAAGACTCCTGGCTCATTGAAAGTATATGGATAATGGCACTCACAATACATTTCAATGTAATCTCCATTTGAATTGTGATTGCTACTTGCTAGCAATATGCAGTATTGGGGGCGGGAATGAGCTGCTAGAGTGCGGGCTAACGGCGGGATGCGGCACCTTCTGAAGTTTCCTCTGTATTGGGGAAAATTCACAGATAAAGGCGAAATTCCCATAATCTCATGTCATCTTTGTAAAATACTAATTGCAACACAAAATAACTTAGTAGCAGCATATGTAATACTGTAAAAAAAATGACATACTATACATCTTATGTGAATAAATGTCTCTTAATAACAATTCACAATGAAACGCCGTCAGGGGCAGCGTTTTTATTGAAAAACTCACTTAATATAAATATTGCAATGATGGGGCGCCCCCACGTGGAGGAGCAGGCAGGAACATACAGGGAAATATGCCTGGAATGGAGTCAACAAGAGTTGATCAGGAGTGTTTGTTTAATAATAACAAAGCCATAGTGTGAACTTGGATTATTTAACAATACATTTCTTACCTGACAAAAGAAGACTTCCGAGGTGCTCAGAGAACACGCCCTCTCTCACACAAGCAGCAATCAGGGTTGCCAGATCTGCCAGCCCAAGAAGCACCTGGGCCACTAAGCCCTGCAGGCGGAAAGTCTAATCTGGCAACACTGCCTATCGGATGCGTTAAAGTCTATCGGACGTTTAAAGGATAAGAATCAATCCCTGGTATAAAGGACAAAACAATGTTTTTTTCTTGGATAGAACTTTAATTTTAAAAACTAACCCACATTAACAAAAAAACATTCTTCATGTTCATGATACCGGGAGCATTCCATGCAAGTTTGTTTAGTCATGTATTAGCATGGCGAGCCAGAACCAACAAATCGTCCACACAACGCACGCCGCTAGATGGTACATTGGGTCTGGGCAAATCAGACAGACTGGCTGACCAATCAAATTATTTGAATCAAAACGTGGCGCGAGTTTGGTTGTCACACCGCTTGTCCCACTTACTGCGCTGTGACTGGATAACACAATTTGATTCACTTTTTTTTGTTACATGTTTTTCGACCCTGGTTTTACCAGACCCAATGATCGTTCTAGTCACTGCAATGCGTGGACAATGAGTTGGTTTTGGTATGTATTACATTTGTCTAATGTGTTTTGAAATAGAACCCAAATGTGCAACGTGGTCTTCAGCGAGGCTCTCTGCTGCCTGGAGAAAAGGAATCATAAAACAGAAAAGAATATTAAATAAATAATGTAATGGCATTCTTTGAAGCTCACTCAGATCAGACGCAGTAGGAGAGATATGGGGGTGGACAGTCTATATACGAGGCACATTGTAACAAGGGGACTAGGGTCTATGTACAGGGGGACAGTCTATATACAAGGCACATTGTAACAAGGGAACTAGGGTCTATGTACAGGGGGACAGTCTATATACAACGCAGTTAGGAAGCTGACGCTGTTGGACCTAACCAATCTCTCAGATTTTTACATTGGAAACATCTCATTGGCCACCCCGTGCACTAACCAGGTAAGGAACTCATTATCTTGCTCGGGGCAGGTGCAAAGGACATGACGTCACTACGAAGAACGGGGATCTTTCATCCGTTAATAATAATGAAGTATGACTATTATGTTACTTATAGGCTACAGAAATGCACCAAACTCTAACTTAATCACTTCTTTCTTAGGCCATTTCCAACAAAATTTCATCCAGATTCATGCACATCTTTTTCAGTTATCCAAGGGACAAACCGACGCGACCAAAAACTGCCCCGGCGCAGGTAGAAATTAATAAAGCAGATGACACGCAAGTAAACTACCACTAGTCTGACATGCCAGGCTATGCCAGGTCGTCTACCTCAGGCCGTAGTGTGACTGTCGTTGTCCACGTGGCTCTGCATGTGTGGGAGCAGCTTCTGTAAAAACAAGGAACAGAGAACGTTAGCTTTACTACGGCTCAACTACTAAACTGATTTAAAAAAGGTCTAAGGAAAGGGGTTGGCTGTGGCCCCATACATCGTCTTGTGCCTGTGGCTTAGTTCACAGCACACGCCGCACCGTGAGATCGCATCCCCTCACGGTCATTGTACTGCAGGTCTGCTTGTCCTGGCTCCGTCATCCCCCTTTCACACTAACGGTGTCAATAACATGGGAGTGGCGAACAAAACAAACAAAAAACTATGGCTCCCTAATCCCTATATAGTGCACTCACTTATAGTGCACTCAACCCTACGAAATGGCGTGTGCCCCATGAAGTGCACTATATAGGGAACATGGAGTATTCAGACACCCCCACAAAATGGCGTGCGCTCCATATAGCGCACTATATAGGGAACATGGAGTATTCAGAGCCCCGCAACAAAATGGCGTGCGCCCCATATAGCGCACTATATAGGGAACATGGAGTATTCAGACCCCCGCAACAAAATGGCGTGCGCCCCATATAGCACACTATATAGGGAACATGGAGTATTCAGACACCCCCACAAAATGGCGTGCGCCCCATATAGCGCACTATATAGGGAACATCCCTACCTTCTGCACAGCATCTGGCGTGGGGAAGAGATCCGAGCAGTTTCTCCAACGGCACCGGGCCCAGTTCAGGCTGAGGTGACTGTGTTCCGTCATCAGGTGCTCGCTCAGGTGCTGTTTCACCCCGAAGATCAGACAACAGTTCTGCCACTGGGTGGAGAAGGAGACACGCGTATACCACTGAGACATGTGATGCCAGAACCAACTCATCGTCCACGCATCGCACGCGAATAGGGTGTATTATAGGGGGTAATATTGGGTCTGGTGCCGAGCGAATCATGGGAGGGCAGGACCAGCAGCAAGTAGACCAGGGCTATTCGCTCAGAAGGCCGCATTGTCAGAAGCCCAATGGGCCAGGGGCCGGAGCAGATGCCGGACTGCACCACCACCACCACCCACCCCCCTACGCGTCCCATAATCTCTGGCCTATCTGTACAACTTGTCACACATTTTCATAAATTTTATTTAAAGTAGCATACTTCCCATTACTTCAATTCTATGCAACAATGGTGCTTTCGCATTTCTAACAAGCAACACCTGAAACAACACACAAATAGTGGTAAACAGCAGCCGCTCACTTAAACTTTTTATAGTGCATCTGGTGAGGTAAAGAGCAGCATCTCAGATAGATAAAACGTTTGACAAAAAAAAAAAAAAAAAAATTATATATATATA